>LXGT01000088.1:0-95482 GCA_001640655.1 Endoconidiophora laricicola | reverse complement strand
CCCCCCCCCGGTCACCCTGACATTATTAGCCCTATCGCACACGTGCGTTACTGTAGCTAACCAATGTTATCACGATTCCTAGGTTTCGTAACCCTCTTGAGGGCATTCCGTATGAACGTCTAATGCAAGATGTCCATGAATTCTGTGAAGTCAAGGGCCTGACCGAGCACGAAGAAGTTTTCCGCAGGGGCGCTCTGGTGGCTCAGAACCCGCACAGCTTCCACAGCATCAACGGGCGTGAGACCCTCAGCGATGAAGAAAAAAATGCCCTGGTGGACGAGGTCGAACACCGCTGGCGCATGCCGCGCAAGCTTGTCTTGACTATTGCGACATGTTCTATTGGTGCCGCTGTCCAGGGATGGGATCAGACAGGCTCCAATGGCGCCAATCTGTTCTTCCCCCAGCATTACGGCATTAAAGACGACGAGCTTCTGACTGGCGTTATCAATGCCGGCCCGTACATTAGCTGTGCCTTGTTAGGCTGCTGGCTGTCGGATCCCGCCAACAATTACTTTGGACGTCGTGGTAAGTTTCTCTTCGCTACGTGCCTATTTCTTGTCGGATAAATTAAGAACTACCGTCTCCGGTTTTTTCTTCTGGGTTTCTTCTTAGCAAGATCTTAGGGTCCTCGTGTTTTTGGGGTCTTCGCGATGCTACTAAGAAGAAGTCGGAAGACAGACTGGTTGAAGCGAACACTGAAAGCTAACTATACAATTTTTCTTTTCTTTTCTTTTCTAGGCGTCATCTTTATTGCCGCCAACTTCTGTCTGTGGCCACTAATTGGCTCGGCCTTTTCGCAGACCTGGGGACAACAATTGGCCACCCGTCTTTTGATGGGAATCGGCATGGGTATCAAGGCCTCCACCGTCCCAATCTATGCTGCTGAAAACTCGCCTGCCGCCATCCGCGGAGCTCTTGTTATGTCTTGGCGTAAGTCATACCTTTCTCATTCCCTTGATGTTGCATTCCTTTTTGCGCGAAAGCGAAAGAACTTAACGATGACATGTAAGAATAAAAAAAAAAGAATAAATTGTGGTTGTAACTAGTTAAAGCCATACTTTTTTTTTTTGCAGGACAGTCATTTTGTGGATACTTCTCCTCATCTTTTCTTTCTATTTCCCCCATAATCCCATGTCGGCACTGCTAGTCATTACCCCAGGTTTTTTTTTTTTAAACTTGAACCTTTCCCATTGTGCTGAATCCCAAAAAAAAAACAATAATTTGGTCACGATCTCGCGCTAACCCAAACCCTTAGAAATGTGGACTGCCTTTGGTATCTTCTTGGGAACGGCCTTCAACATGGCTGTCTTCCACGTTGCAAATATCAACTGGCGTTTGATGCTTGGTGCTCCTGCCATTCCTGCTATCCCGCTGATTCTACTAATCTACCTCTGCCCTGAGTCGCCACGCTGGTTGATGAAAAAGGACCGCTATACCCAAGCTTGGGATGCAATCATCCAGCTTCGCAATAGTCCCATCCAGGCCGCCCGCGATATGTACAGCATTCACGCTCAGTTGATGGTCGAGGATAAGCTGCTCAAGAAGAGCAACTACTTTAAACGTTGTGCCGAGCTGTTCACCGTGCCCCGTCTACGCCGTGCCAATCTTGCTGCCATTACAGTTATGTTAGCCCAGCAAATGTGTGGTATCAACATTATTGCTTTCTACTCATCGACTATCTTCGAGAACGCCGGCTTTAGTGAATTCCAGGCTCTATGCGCTTCGTTTGGCTTCGGTCTGATTAACTGGCTGTTTGCTTTCCCTGCTTTCTACACCATTGATACCTTTGGCCGTCGCTCTCTCTTGCTCTTCACTTTCCCCAATATGATGTGGACTCTGTTGGCTGCTGGTCTGTGTACTATGCTTTCCGGAACAGCCCAGCTAGCTACCGTGGCCATGTTTATTTACATGTTCGCCATGTTCTACTCGCCCGGTGAGGGTCCCGTGCCTTTCACATATGCCGCCGAGGTCTACCCGCTTTCTCACCGTGAGGTTGGTATGGGCATGTCTGTTGCTGTTTGCCTAGGATTTGCCGCTGTCCTGTCTATCACATTCCCGTATTTGATGAAGGAGGCTGGTGTTTTGGGCGCCTTTATGATGTATGCAGGTTTGAACGCTGCCGCCTTCATATTTATCTTCCTTTGGGTTCCCGAAACGAAGCAACATACACTTGAGGAGCTCGATGCCGTGTTCTCCGTGTCTACCCGAAAATTCATCCTGTACCAGTTCAAGGAAGTCCTTCCCTACTGGTGGAGTCGATACATCCGCCGCAACAAAAGCGCCACTCTGCGGCCTCTGTTCCAGAAGTCTCAACATGAGTTGGCCCAGACAGCGGCTGCTGAGCACCGCGCTGGTAAAGTCTAAGTGTCTGACTTACTTACCTTGCTGCAAAAATATACAAAAGGAAATCAAAATAAGTTACAAGGGAAAGTTGAATATGTGGATGAAAAAGTGAGCTGAGCTCGACATTCAAGAATAGTACTATCGATGTATTTGAAAAAAAAAAAAAAAGAAAAGAAAAGGCTTTGGTGCCTTTCTCTAATATCTGGTTATACCAGAACACAACTCTAGAGGTTAGTAACGGATCTAGCTGATGCTTATCATTCTCGATAGGTAGTTATACAATATAGGCTGGACTGATATTTGAGGAAGAAGCATTTTATTACCATCTTTCTGATCTTTCTGGATTGTCCATGAAAGCCCGAATGGGTAGTTTGACTTTATTAGTTACTAGTATCAGTTATTTGGTTTTTATTGGTGTCACTTTTTAAGCTACCGGTACTATTAGTTGCAGTTATGTTTCGATGCTAGTTTTTAATGATAATAATATGTTTACTTTAGTCTATCTCTGCCTTACACAGACTCTCTCTCCATGATGCTCACGTATGCTGTTCTAGGCCTAGAGGAAAACTCTTACTAAGCACTTTGTCCACCTACCTCGTTGCAAACGGCAGCAATGGCGAAGTTAGCTAGTTTATAATATGCCGTTTGCATCAATGGTTAAGTACATATATTTTGGGACAAGTTTGTTCATATACAGAAATGTGGATATATATATATATATATTTGAATACGATACAAAAGCTAAAGACAGTAGTCACCGGACTTTTAAAGTACTGTTCCGTTTCCTAGTCCGTTTGCTGCTTACAGCACAGACTTCAGAATCTCCTCGGTGCTGACCTGTTTCAGACCAATAGTCTCGTTGGCCACAATCTCGGGGTCGTTGAGGTGGTTTCCGCCATCAGCGAAAGTCCAGTGCAGCAGGTACTCGACGAAACCACTGTAGTCACCCTTGGCAATCTTCTCATCACCAACCTTCTCGACCGCCGAAGTAGAGACTTTTGTGATGGTGTACTTTTCACCAGCCTTATTCTCTAGGACAGCCAGAATCTCGTTTTGGCTAGTTTGGGTGCTCTGGATAGCGACGTACTTGTTCTTGGTAGACTCGGTTTTCAGGATGAGGGCGACACCCTTGCCAATATCAGCCAGAGTAGAAGTAGGGAAAGCCTCATTACCAGAGTCATATATAGTGGCGGTCTTAGCCTTGACATCGAAGCCCAGCAAGCCAACGTTCCAGGACCAGTCAAAGAACATACCGGAAGTGATGCCAGTCCAGCTAAAGCTGGGGTTCTTCTTTGAAAGAGTGATTAAGTAGTCGACATGGGCAGTCTTGGGAGCGAGAAGCTTGCCGATCTTAGTACCGGCCAGAATGCGGGTGTTGACACCAAACTCAGAGGGGATGAAACGCTTCACACCGGCCGCAACGGCGGCATCAGCCAAGACATCCTGAACGCCAACGGCGGTAGTAGTGACAGTAGAGACAACGGCATCTTGGCCAGTGAAGGCAGCAGTCAGGTCAGCGAGAGAGCCTAGGTCAACCTTCTTCACGGTAACAGTAGCGGGGAAGGTAGAGGTAGACTCCGGACGAGAGATGGCAGTGACGTTGAAGCCAGCATCGAGCAGAGCCTTGGTGACAGGACCACCCAGGTTACCGGCAGCCTAGTTCGAGGTTATGTTAGAGTGTCATCTCAAGATGGTGCTTGATGGAATAGCGAACTTACACCGACGATAGCAACGTTCTTAATGGCAGACATTGTGATGGTTGAGTGTAGTTGTTAGAAGTAGGTTTGAAGAAAGACGATGTGTGTTCAGATGTAGTCAATGCAATTGGTAGAGAAAATATACAAGAGTTGATAGAAGTTAGGGATGGAAGCTTGTATTTATATCTAGAACTAGTACTAGTAGAAGACATGCCCAAGGCATACTGTCAAGCATACAATCTTGAACAGCGCCTAGTGATGTGACAATACCACGGCTCTACGCCATCTTGGCTACTTGGCTAGCAAAAAGAACAGAAACTAGAGCTTATTGGCCCTGTGGCGAGTGGCATCATCGCCAACAACCATTGCTTCATTACCGCATGTAAGTGCTATGCTAGGCTCTGCTGAATCAGCAAACATGCTGGCTATACGATGGGAGGAAATAGGCCCCGCTTTTCCGTAGCCAAATGCAAAGATCACTTGCATCTTGTCGTATCTTGCAGTAGACAAAACACAAACATGAGCATTTGAGTGACTAAGCGGCATGGATTGCTGCAGGGTTGGAATTTGTTTGCTGCAGATATATTTTTAATACCGCGCGGGAAGAGAATCAGAATTGGCGAAACTAAAGTGCGCTTGGGGAAAGAAAGACAAATCGAGCGCTACGTTCTCTCGCATAGATCGGAAGCCACCGCGCGGCCGAACCAAAGGAAGACAAAACGAGCGAGCGCTTCACTTTCAACTTCAAAACGTCCATTCATTGTTTGCACAATGGCAGTAGCTGCAGATCTAGCTGGAAGAGTCCACCTCCCCCCCCCCCATCCTTTAGCTCTCGATTCATCGATAATGGCATGGAGACGGAGCTCTGACTCGCGAGTCTTATGCAACACCGCTGCTAGTCCAATGCTCAGATCGCCCGTTCAAAAGTCCTAAAGCAGGTGCGAAAAATGGGCGATGTTGTGTAGCAAAGATTAGTACGGTGCCATCTCGACTGATAGAACAAGGCTAGTTGAGGATTCGTAACCATAAATGCCGACCAGACCGTTAAAGCTTATGCAATGTCGGGCGGGCGGTGTACGCTATCGCAAGGGTCTAGGACACTGAGGGTTAAAGTGTTAGTTGGTGTCCACCAGATGCATATAAGTTGAGCTCTACGCGCTGTCTTGGATTATCACTTACCTAGATCCGATGCATTCATTTCTTCCTTCTTTCTATCTTCTTTTTCTGTAGAAAAAGGCCTTGTTTATCCTTTTGTTCTTGTTTTGTTCATGCCGTCTTTCCTCTATTGTTCGTTGCTGTGGATCGGCGTCATTGTTAGGCCTTGGATGGCCATGTATCCTCTCTTCGAGCGTCCACGTATAGGCGAACGCGGCGCCGCTTGTTGAGCCTCGATGGCTGCCTCGAGGACGGCATCATAGCCAAGGCCGCGCTCTGCCCGGGCAATCTTAAGGGCAAGAAGCTCGTCGAGACTTAGAAATAGATGCGTGCTGCTTTCGGCGCGGCACTGCAGACTGAAGAAATCGGCATCGGAGATTTCACGGCTGTTCATCTTGGTAAGACTGGTGCTCAGGATAAGATAGAAGAAGAGAAAGTAATTATGAAAAGATAGACAGATGATGGCGGGTTGGGGCAATAGCAACTGGTGGCGTGATTGGCTTAGAGATCAGGCACCTGAAGTATAATAAACACAATACAGTGAGAGTATTTGACGAAAGGGTTGTTTTCTGATAATAAAATTTTGAACTAGCAGTTACAGATCAAGCTTTTAAATAGATAGTGATGGTGAGTAAATGTATGTATCTTCTGCCGGAAGCTAGCTAGGACGAAACGAGAGCTGCAGAGGGCAACCCGACTACTTATGGTCCTAACCGGGCAGATTCCCAAACGGCTCTTTCATGCTTCATCGGCTGGGCTGAATTGGCTGGGCTGGGGCCGTTGCAACCGACCGGGCTGTTTTCTCTTTCTCTCTATGTGTATCTCTCCATACGCTACTATGCATCTAATTTCCAAAACACAGTGATATATGCAGATTCCTCCCCCCCCCCCCCCCCTCCAAAAGACGCTCTCCATTTTCCCGCTGCAGGTCGGCTGCGGTCATTCATCCCAAACAGCCAATCCAGTCCAAGATACATATGCAGAATTGCAAGATACAGTGTGCTGCAACCAGGACGTACCTGCAAAGATGACGTGGAGTCTACCTAGGCGGATCGGCGGATCAGCAACACGCCTTACTTATGATGTACTATTTACTATATAGTGAAAAGTGCACATGGTCACATGCCCTTATTGTGTGCGGTTGCAGGGCCTGAAGGTAGTTAAGAATACACAACGAACATGGGGAAGTAAGGACTGTGCATAACAAGACAAGTACCAGGTATAATACAATAGGAAATACCTAATAATCACAGTACCATACCTACATACCAGCATCCTGTCTGTACATACATATTATGTAGGTACGACTGCATATTTTGTTCCAACGGCTCTAAGCTCCAAAACCCAAAACAGCTTCCTTCTTTCACCTTGCACCAAAACTGATTACTCCAATTCCACCGGCCCCGTTTCCACTGGTGCCCCCCCTTAGCCCCAAAATATGCATGCTTTGCGGGCGCGTGCTCTGTAGAAACGAGAAAGACAGACAGCTTACATGTACGGTGATATATATAAAGAAGTGGGTTGGTGGTGTCATAAGATGGCCGCATGTGTTCTTGAGGTCGTAGAGGCAAGTAGCCCGCATGAAACTCGACGTCAGCGCTGCAGTAGTTTAGCCTGGGGGAATAATCAAGAGTATGGAAAATATTCTGGCAAATATGGTGGCTGTAGCAGCAGGAACAAGGAAGGGAATCATAAGGAAGGGAGGGGGGGGCTCTCGCTTACCCAAACGGGGCGAGTTGCAGAGAAGAAAGCGAAGCTAAGGCTCACGAGTGAGAATATGGGCAGAAAGGAGGGGAAAAACGAAGTGTCTGTGACAATTTCACAAAATGATATATGCAATATATGCCTATGTTTATGACGGAGACCCAAGTCGTCCTTGGAGATCATGATCGGCGCCGATCATGATGCTGACAGATGGTACTGTGAACGGAACAATCCATTGCTGGATCCAAGGTTGGGGGGTTTTTTTTTTTCAAGAAACATTACTCGATTAGATGTTAACTATGACGATGACTAAAAGGTTACTTGCTACATACTACACACACGTCGTATATGCACATATACACATAGTATATACCAAGTGCAACTTGCCGGCTATTCAACATCATGTTAAAGTTACAGAAGGAGATAATAGTGCTGCAGTTTCACACAATTGCAGTTTTGAGCTATAATATATCAAACGGTCTTCGGGATTCTGGCTAGGAATGAATATCCTAGGAATTGCTACAAAAAGGGTCTTGACAATAGCCGTATGATCTCATTTACACAAGTGCCGGTAACAGGAGGTAAATACTACAACGACCATACTGTGTACTCTGCATATAAATAGAAACAGTTTTTGCAAGTCTGTAACATGAATCAGTTTGAATGTGCCAAAAAAAAAAAAAAAAAACAGCAGCTAAGCATGAAACAAGAGAAATATGAAGTACGATAATTTAGCGATTTCTACCAAGACTTATTAAGACTAATATAGTTGAATTTTCCCTATTGTTAGGGTTACATTAAATAAGGGTTTGTAGTTTAATTGTGTTCATTCTTGATAAACCCTATCACTAGGGCTGGTCAATAGTATCTACTCACTATTATAAGAGAAGGATAATCTAAGCATTCTAATATCAATAGTTTTATTTAAATCCATTAGCTTACTATAAGCATCCACTAAGTAAGTAGACCTTTGCTACTCCTTACTTTAATAGATCGCTGTATGCTCATTAAGTTATGTCATATATTATCGCCCATAGATTCCGTTACTGAACAAAAGGGCTCACGACGCACATTTAAGCCAATTCAAGAACGTGAAATAGGATCGAAAATAGGGTTATCCCGACCCTAGTTCGAAAGCGGGGTTGGAATATAGTTACGGCGCTTGGAGTCATTGTTTACCACTTGATACAGGTTCTATTACTTAGTATCTTTAAGTTAAAGCAAAACTAAACTAGGTGAAGGTAACGTACTGCTCCTGGTATGGTACCCTTATAGTGGCGCACACGGTTTAAACCCGGCCTAGGCAAACTTTCAAAATGTCCTAACTCTAACCTAGGTACTAATCATGGTGGTATTCTGTATCGGAAGTACTGCTGGTTTCGGCCAGTTCACCACCTATATCCTCCTTCGGCGGGGCTCAACTTTCGCGTTTGATTTCTGTTTGCTTTGTGTTTATAGTGGACTGGGACTCGCCTAGCTATCTTCATAGTTCTAGAAACTGAATAAGACTAATGATTGTGAGAAGAAAAAAGTCAAGGCAACGGAGACACTAGAGAACCTAGTAACCAACACACCTTTATAGCGGCTTCGTTCTTGTACTACTAGTACTACTATCAAAGAATTGTTCGCTGACAAATGTACGACATCATTCGTAAGGATGTGAAACTTGCCATTATCAAGCAAGATCGACGTTGTATTTCAAATCAAGATTTATACGGGGGTATCTAATATGTGCCAATGTATTACTCGTATCTTCTGATTCGTTGGTATAAGTCTGACTTACATATGCTAGATCTGTAGATGGCACATTCTTTCGGACTGTTTTTATCTTTATTATCAGTTTCTAGAACTATGAAGAGATACTTGGAACTGTTTCGTAAGACACTAATCATGATATTGACTCAGATTGTAGATACTGATTATTAGTAAGGTGTAGTGGCTTGTTTAACAGTTATGACAAATCGGGCCTTTAAACCCCGGTATAGGGAAATTAATATATGTTAAGCGAGTACATATCTACGATATATCAAGTCAGATTTCCCCCCGAACACACTACGAGGTGCTTTATATCCGACTTGGGTCTCTAGTGTATCGTTTCCATAGGCTCAAAAGCTGTACGAAAGCTGTGGTGCAACTTTGAGATAAACCTAGTGAGATAAATAATATATAGTGTCATGAAAGGATGATTTCTACTTAACTATACTATTACAGCATATATACCTGTATCTATCGCCTGTATGATGGTGGCACGGTCATAGACACATTCTCGGCATGATGTTTTGCTACTATAATGTTTTACAGCGCTGGCATCCTGATGTTGCCATTATGGTAGGACATGTGATCATAGTTTGCCGCATCTTTTACCGTGCTGAAATGCTACTGGTGCATCGGGCTCCCACATCTTGTTGCGGCAGTCTTGCTCAGCGCAAACCTCAGTTGACATTGGTTTCAGTGCGCCTTGAAGTCATGTTTTCAGTCTAAGTGAATGCCAAGGGATCTAATTCTTACTAACGGGACGACCTCGCGACTTTCGAGAAGTATTGGTTTTGTGTTTCGGGCGCGTGCGATGAAGAAGTGCATAAGTATGCCTTTCTCTGGTCCAAGAAAATATGCCTCTCATTTCTGCCCATATCTCACAATACCCGTCAGCCTTCTCGTAGCACGGTGTGGTAGTCGGATATTTGCTGTCTTCTGTGAAATTATTGACTGATCGAAACTGGTCGAATGGTGAGGTTGTGAAGAGAATAAAGAGGAGTGGGGATAGCGGCGAGCCCTGGAAGGGGGGAGAGACTCTAGCTGGTACATGTTATGAGGCTGATTTTCTGTTGTCAAACGCCCGAGCGGCTTCTCCTTCCTCTAGGAGCAGATTTGGCAGCTCTTTTGCTTATCTGTCCATGGGGGAGAAATTTGGGCTTCTTCTGCCATGCGAGAAGAGATGGGCCTATACCCTCCGGCACACTGCAGCTGTTACTTTGTCTTTTCTAGTTTGCTCAGCATAACGACCCGAGCCTTCTTTGTATCACCTCGACCACTTTGTCTCCGCCGGTTTGTAGAAAGCCATTTGGAGATGACTTCCATTCCTGCTGTTTTGCAATGGTCTGGTCGGCGTAGTACGCTCTTGATGTCTTCTTCCCTGATTGTCAGGAGGTTTACTGCTATCCACCCACCCCCGTGACGGTCCTGTGACAGGCCCTTCAAGCTGTTGAGTGTTTTGGAAGAATCGGCCCGCTAGTGCCTGAGCTTTTCCTTTCTTCGACTTGGTGATACTTCTGTCTTCAACCGTGAGCTCTGGGATTTGAGCGTCATGTGGGCGATGGCTTCGGAGCTTACCCTAGGGCGCCAATTTCCTCAGAAGCTTTTCGTTGTTGGGTGTTTTTTTGATGTGGGCTCTCTCCATGACTTGGTGTTTTCTATTTGGGCCGTAGACTTCTGCTATATCATTGCCTGTCGGAGTCTTTCGGCCGACTTATCCGTCATCAGTTAGCGGTGTTGGTGTTCTATTTGTCGAATATTTCTCCGTAAATTCTACCGTTCGATAGCTCCAGAAGATCCATTGACTTCCAGTTTGGTCTTGGAATCTTTGGGTATAGGTAGTTGTCTTCTAGCCAGACGATTGTGGCCTGAGGAACGCAGTCCGATCCAGGCCAGTCCTATGCCTCAGAATACCGGGCGTTGACGCCGCTTGTGGCCCACAAGAGTTCCAGGGTTGACTCTCTATATCCTTGTCGTTAACAAGTTGGCTCTGCTGGAGTTGTAAGCTATTCTAGATCCCATTTTTTTCCAGTCAAATGAAGTACGGTGTCGGCTACCTAACTGTATCTGTCTTCTTTGCTTCATAGAGGGGAGGCAGTGGTGATCCCCATAAGCTAGGAAGGAACCGGGAGCGTACGCCCAATATCGCTATCGGTCTAAGGTTATGCTGACAAGCCTGTTAACAGGCTTCATAATACTGCGATAGCTTGCTTACATTTAGCATTGGCCTGCTTTGAAATCCGATTGAAGCTTCCAGTCAATGAAACACTGCTGTTAGGTACAGTGAGAGAATAAACATGAGGGTGATTGATACGGGCTTGAGAGAATATTGCTGGCTGAGTGAAGGAAGCAAGGAAGGGCGAAAGACAACTGTTCGGCGCCGCTTTGAATAGCACTTCTGGTGCACTCTGAATTTATGTATGCACTTGGCTAAAGAAAGACCTTTTGGAGCTCCGTAGAAACCCCGCAGCACGATACTTTGGGCAACTAAACGAGAGCAGATCATACTAGCAATTGCGGCTCAAACACGGCACTGAGCTAGCGTCTCTACTTTGATTCATGGCGCTTCTACAGCATTCCATAGTGTTCTCCTTATTTCTTGTACCAGAAGAGTACAGAGCCTGCTATACACAGTAGAAGACACGATAAGTTGTGGTATTAATAGTTGCTTATCATACAGTTTCAGCCAGCACTTTCGATAGTCCGGCGGGCCTCAAGGTGGGGCAGAAACCCCCTCGCTCTTGACTTTAGGCTGCAGCGGTCCGAAAGCCTACCACCATAGCACAGAGTTCGTTCTTCGCGATGCAAAACCCTTACCAGGAGCCATCGATCTTGGGTGCCGCTCTGGGTCGGATATTGCGTTGGCAGTAATAAATGTCTTGATACCACTACCAGGCAGATTGTGCGTATATGGAACAACCAGAAGGCGAAGTAAGGCGGGGCTAGCCATTTGATTCCAAATGTTTCGTTGAATAGTGTGTTGTTCATGAGCCCTCGCTACCTGTTTCCATAATCTTGACTGTGTACTTTTTTTGTTTACCAAGTGGCAGGCCGTGCCTATTTCAAATAACGGAGTTTTCGGGGCTAGTCTACTCACGAGTAGGTTCCCGTGCTGTATATAAACTAGCCAAGCTGCCCTATAGTTTTTCCTTTTCTTTTCATTACCATCGACTTCTTATCTTTGTCATCACCAAGAACAATCCATACTTCTGTCTCTTCTTTATCTATCCATTCTCTAATTCTCTTCTCTATCTCTCCGATACCATGTCTACCTTCACTTTCTACGACCACGCCATCCCGCCTGTCAAGGCCCACATTGCCTCGGCCATCGCCGTTCTGGCCAAGGGCGCCGCCTGGGCCGCCGCCAACAATGTCACCGACGAAAAGGCTCTGTTCCTTGAGACCAAGGTCGCTCCTGACATGTTACCTCTCGCCTTCCAGTTTTACATTATCTACGAAACTGCCACCAACATGGTGAAGCGTCTGCGCAGCGAGGAACCGGTCCCCCTCTCATACGAGACTTTTGACTCGTTCAAGGCTGTCGAGGCCAAGCTCAACGACGTTGCCGCTGTACTGGAAACCGTCACTCCCGAAGAGGTCAACTCTGCTGTCAACAAGCAGGTCACCTTAAACTTGGGCCCCGTCATAAAGCACGAGGTAACCTTCCAGGGCCTAGTTGATGGCTACGTTCTGCCCAACGTCAGCTTCCACCTGATGATAAGCTATGCCTTGTTCCGCCAGAAGGGTGCTGATGTGGGCAAGCTTGATTACCTGAACTCGTTCCTCGGCCCCGTCTTAGCTGCTGCCGGTGCTGCCAAATAAAAAATGAGCTATCTGTCTTTGTTAATTTAGTAAATTTTGCATATCGACGATAAAGAAAGAAAACTTTTCGACTCAATCCATTGCTATATCAATTGTTATTTTTTGGATCTCTGTAACGCGATAAAACAAGACATGTGTATGTAGTGCAATGTCGTACTTGTAATTTCCGTTGGACTTGCATGTTGTCATCGGGGCTTGTATATTTTTGTGTGATTTGTAAAGTAATAGTAACTTTACAGTCTTGTTAAATTCATGAACGCAAATATCTAGATAAGAGCGAAATTGCATAGTAAAAAAAAAAACAAACATAAAAAGTCATAAAACTCCTCGCCCAAGCCTATGATATCTCTTGTAAATAAAGGCGCCTGTGATCCCAAATATAATATGTAACCCTGTTGATCCCAAACAAAGAAAAAGAAATGATATGATATACCCAACCCTTTTATATGCGTGTCCAAGTGCTTCGGCATAGCGTGGAACGGAAAAGAGTCGCCTCTTTTTCATGCCGCTGTTCAGAGGAGAGAGCTCGAGCTCGAAGGGTTCCTCTAAAGCGAGCGCCAGTTATTTCGTTATTCCAAAAAAAAATATAGCAAATAGGCCGAAAGCAAGACAAGTAAGCAAGTGGCCATATGGACTCCTAATGGCATGCTAATGACAAGATAAATGAAACAAAAAAGAAAAACAAGTAAAGAAAGGAACAAAAAAAAGAAAAATTAAAGACAACATAGTAGGCGAAATTCAACGAACGCTTACAGCAGGCTGTCACCCAGGGCAGAACGAATCAGCGACTTGGCAGCGCGGATGGTGTCTTGGCCCTCAGCCTCGCTTTTCTTCAGATCGGGGTTAACCTCTACCAGATCCATAGCGACCAACTGGTTGGTTTGGTGCAGAGCCTCGCAGATGTAATTGCCCTCACGCAGAGTCAGACCGCCACGGACGGGAGTGCCAGTAGCAGGGGCCCAGATAGGATCTAGGCCATCAATGTCGAAGGACAGGTGGATAGGAGTATCGGTTCCGATGTGAGCTAGAGCCATCTCAACGACCTTGCCAATGCCGTACTTATCGACGTGGTACATGCTGAAGGCCTTGATGCCGTGCTCAGCCAGGATCTTCTTCTCGCCGGAGTCAACGTCGCGGAGACCAATGTACACCAGCTTCGCAGGAGACAGCATGTGCTCCTCCTTAAACCAGTTAAGGAACTGAGGATGCTCAGACTTGGCGATACCAGTCAAGAAAGCCACAGGCATACCGTGGATGTTGCCAGAACCCGAGGTCTCGGGGACGTTGATATCAGCGTGGGCATCGACCCAGACGACAGCGATCTCGCGGCGACCGTTGTACCGCTCACGGATGGCCTTGGAAGTACCACCGATGGTACCGATGGCGACTGAGTGGTCTCCGCCAATGGTGAGAATCATACGGCCCTCCTTAGCCTGCTCGTAGACCTGCTCGGCAATCTGCTCCGTGGTTTCAGAGACGAAGCGAGGCTGCCTCATGCCGCGGATAGGAGTATCATCCTCTGGGTTCTTCTGAATGTAGGCATTAACCTCGCGATCGCCGTGCAACTTGTAGCCGAGGTCTTCGCTCAGCTCCTCAAGAAGGCCGTTTTCAAACAGTGCGTTTGGACCGATGTCGACACCAGACTTGCCCTATACGAGTGTTGAAGGTTGGTTAGTTTTTTTAGCCAAGATGCCTTGGAGCCTGTTAGGGGCCATGAGTCGAGATGTGCTTACCTGACCACCGGCAAAGCCCATGGCGATGACGCCAAGATCCTCCGGGTTGGAGAGGAACTTGTTGTCGGTCTTCTGGCTAACAATACCGTTGCGAACCATTGTGACAAAGTATAATGATAAGATGATGGAGGGATGTGAGAAAAGAAATATCAAATACGCCTGATACGAGAATAACGAAAAGACCGAAGCTAAGCCTGCCGATGACTTTTGCTTTGGAAGATGAAGGAGAAGAAAAGAAAAGAAAAGAAAAAAAAGACAAGTGGAAAAAGGCTCTAGCCTTCTTATAATTGCTTTGGCCGCTGGCCGTCGGTTAGCCTTTCCAGGAATTGGCATCCCAAACGGTTCTAAGCGGCGGGCGGTGTCAGCTATTCTGCTTATTTGACTCGTTATTGTGCCGGCAAAATCTAATCAGGGCCGCCGGCAAGGGTTTGGGACTAGGGTAACCCCGCAATAACACACAATTCGAAGCACCATGGGGGGGGGGGGAGAATTTCTAGTATGTATTTTGTGCATATGTATTCTAATTGGTTAATTAGAAAGTAAATAATTTACATACATTAGATCACTAGTCTCAAGCTGTGTACAATCTTCAGTCTAAAGCTTCTCTGTCTTGTTGTTGATTAGGTGACGTTGCCATTCAGACTTCATGTGGAATTTGTTGTTGCCTTCGGCATCGGCATGAGGATTAAAGTGGGACGGATAGGCTCCAAGGAACGAGCAACATTTCTTGCTAGATCCACCATTAGGATGCCACACAAACAATCTTAAGCTACTGCTACTAGTTAGTTACTTGCTGTTTGCGTAGGCTCTTAAAAAAGGAGATAAATAGGTACAAAAATACAGCTAACTTCCCACAAAAGAGATTTAGTAAATATAGCCATGCTCAGTCTGTATATATAAGGGCATATGGTGCGGTAAGTGAGCCACTAAATCTCATGTCTTCTTATCAATCTGTGTTCCAGCTATCAGGCGGTAGGATGTATCCATACCCTAGTATCTGGATGGAAGCTTGCATAGAAGACTATGGAAGATGTAGAGATGTATTATTTTACCCGCATCATTTAACTCGCCATAGTTAACTTCTAATCGAGTAATCATTAACTTCACCAGTTTCCAGAACTATGATACAAATACATATCTATAGCTGTCGCCATCTTTCAACTTGGTACTAGCTTCAGCGGTCCTCTCAACTTAAGAAGTCTAGCTGGACTTCCTTCTGTTGAAGGAAAATGAGATTGCAGCTGTAGTCAGAAACTCTAAGCTACGTCTATTATCAACGCTATAGCAATAGCTGATACGTTACCAGATGTCTTTTCTAGTTGCCAATACTATACGCACAATCTCCTTATCGCCTGTACTGCTTGATAAATCCGATTACTGCATTACATATTCATAACCCAGCCCGTCTTTTTTTTTTACAGTATTTTGGATCTTCATGCGTAATTTACAGCGAAAAACCTGGAGTTTGCCACTTATCAAAAAGCGTGACAGTTCGCGCGTAACTTTGGTTCTCAAAGCTTATCCCTTTAATATGCATTCTTTCACTTAACTTACTAATATTTGTCAATCCCTCTTTGATATGTAGTTAATTCTCAGAACCTCTAACTGTAAGAAATTTGTTACTTGAATTGTTGGAGAGCCACTGTTATGATCTAGCATAGACTGATAGAAATAATTATCGCTGTCATGAGTCTAGGCTAGCGTGGCTAACTTGCTCACAATATCATAGTTATAAGTCAACCCTCTCTTGTGTAGTCTTATAACTTGTAAGTTAGCAGATGGTATATAGCTCTATATTGTAAATTTGACATACATAGTACAGGCAAGATAGTGGATTTTCATTTTGGATGTAAATATTAAAAAAGTCATATTTGGAAGAAATCATAAGCGCCTATTCCAACACCTAGCCCTGGTAAGAAAAAAAAAAAAACATAAGACAAGATATCCATTTCAAACCTTACATAATGCAAACTTGCCAACTAGCTGGCCGACGCCCAAAGCAACGCTCCTATTACACAATGAGCGAATCACGAGCGCAATAGCTCGGAGACGTCCCATATATGATACGGAGGAGGTAAAGATATGAATGAAGAAGAGTGATAAGATGAAAGCAATCGCGACAGCTGATCAAAAAAATAATTGGAGATATGGAGCGTCGCCGTATCGCGATGCTAGTATCACACTTTGATTCGTGAAAAAGGGAGAGTCAATACGGCTAGCGCAATTACCCCTTGCCAAGCATCATGAACAATAGAAAACATAAGCAGCATCTACCTTCACATCATAGAAGGGTGATGTTTGATGTGGCGATATTACTGAACATTAATGCTATATGACAACGACATATAAGCACGTATCATATGTTTCGAGCAGGTGCTCTCTTGAGATCAAAGAGCAAAGACTCAAAGATGTGACAAGTATCCGTTTTGAGCCGAACTACTTGGTAACGAAGAGAAAAGCAAATCAAATTCTATGCTCGTAGCGTTCGAAAGGTTTATGGTCGAGAGGGGCTTGTCCGTTGATAAGCGCACCTAATCATTGGCAAGACTATGACGCTCATATCACAAGGGAAGATTGCGGGACAAACAACTTCCACGGTTATAGTCGCATGATATACAGCCTTTCACCCGCCGGCCGTTCTCCAAATATCTCCATAGTGACCACATTTGAGACTGCAAGACTTGTCAACACCTACTCTATACGGGATGTTATCGTGTTTGCTAACATCTTATCAACAGTTTTCTAATCCGTAGACTGTAAGCTTACTCGAGATCGAGCGTGTAGCCGATGTTCTCTCTGTCATCTCTGCTGACTCGGCCATACTCTAGCAACAATCTAAGGACATAGATCTGCATGTCCTCTTTGCGAAGAACTTTGTTGGCCCAGGCTTGTCCATCTAGAGCGATGTTTTTGGCTACCTCATCATGACCGGGCTTATTGCCGGCACCGAGGAAATACTCCATTATGGGATAATAATCACCAAAGCGATTATCCATGGGAACAAAGTGCTTCCACGCAACAAGACGGTCATCGTGCCATTCGCGCCAAAGAGCAGACTTGATAGGAACCGAGGTCGACCGCAGGAATCCAAGATAGCGCCCCGAGAAAGAGTTACCGTCGATATCAGGCATGTACTTGAACATGAATTGCTCTGCCATTGGCTTGCTAGGCATTTTATGGAAGTATTTGCTCAGGAAACTGCAGCCACCTTCTGACTCAGGTTCGCTAGGGAAACAGGGCAAGTTCGTGAATGCGACATCGGCCCAGCTTCTTAGCCACTGGGAGATGCTTTCGTGATTTTCTTTGGCTTCGGGTGTATCTGGGACTTTCATCGTCTCGAGATCGTACTCAGAGTCCGGGAGAACGAAGTTCATTTGACGTTCACCGCGTTCTGCTGCCTCTACTGCAGTAGCGTTATTCATGGCTACGAATCGATGACGTTGAAAGCCCTGCCAGGTAGAGTTCTCAGGTTTTCCGCCGGTGCCAACGCCTCTCCAGGAAGCAGAGCTGAACTTGTCTTCCCAGGGGATATTTGCACCACTACCGCCCATAAATCGATCCTCTTCATTCCAGTACATTGGAGCCGGTAGTAATATTTCGTTGTTAACGGAAAGTTTGGAACCGCCAAATAGCGGCATCATTTTCTTGGTCGAGCGAACATTGAGAGGCTTGATGAAGATACCTTCGAGGTTCTGGAGATCAGGCTGATGGCATATATCGGTCATCAGTGTATAATTCGAAACGAAACCATTCTCCATGTGGGGTTTAGCCAAGTGCATGGAGATTTTGGCTGGCTCAAATGGTGTCATTGGAGCAACACTGCTGTGGGTTAAGCTATCAGCTGGACAGCCACGACGAGCGATATCCCAGTACGAGCCTATAACGTATAATTATGTTAATAAATATGATATTAGCGGCGATCAAATACTATAGTTGTACCTTCTGTTTCCCACTCCATTACGGGGTTATCGCCAGAGCGAGGCTGTGGGAGAGATGTGTATGAGTTTTTGGTTTGTGAAGTCTTGGAAAACTTCTTCGTCTTAGCCGCCTTGTTCATCAAGTCTGCAATAGTTTCTGCAGGCACAACGAGACGAGGTTCATCCATGGCGTTGAGGGGTATATCCATATCGGGGAGCATTGTTTCGATAGTGCTAGTTAGATTTAGCCATATCTGTGTCCAAAACCAATCGCTTGTGGTAGAGGCTTTGTGGTTTCGAACTGAGATGCGCATTTCATAATCATCAGCATCCTTGCGAATTCTAGCAGCAGGTATGCCCCAGAATGGCTCAATGTCGCGGTAGATTTGATCAAAAAAATCTTCAACAATGATGGCATCATGTTTAACAGCAAACGCGTGCCACTCATTGAATCCTGGTGGGGGATGACGGCCACGGCGCTTCCGGTACTCAGCAGCAGCCTCTCGGAAGGTCGATGTTTGGGCCATTAACAGGTCGTCGAAGTGTCTGTTTGCCAGGTGCACCAATCTGTCGATGGGATGTTGCTCGTTCGGACCTAATGGAACGGTGATCTTTGCAGCGCTTTGGGTTTCTGGAGATGTTGGCATCCGCAGGATACGCTCGTCAGTCTCTTGCGGGGCGTTTACGAAGAACTTGAAGATGCAGATGATAGCTGCTGCTGCTGCTAGATAGCGGGCCAGAAATCGCAAGACGAACTGTGGTCGCCGGACCATTCTATGGCCCAGCTTTGTGAACATTGTAGCGGTTGTGCGCAGAACGCTAGTGTGTTGTAAGTATCTCGAATGAGAGGTCGTATGTAGATGTGTACACAGCCGTTATAGCTTGTAGTGAGAATGGAGATAGTCTCAATGAGCTCAGCTTAGGAGACAACTAATACAAAAGTGATATGTCAGGATGTAAGTAGTTAAAGATTAGGCAGTGATGTATATAAGACATAGCAGTAATATGCATATTTCAGTATGCCGTGCGAATCTGTTTAATACTATGCCACCACTACGCAACTCCGTGGTTGTAAGTTGCAGTGCGTGCGTGGTTAGACAAACATACCTGTTTGGTAGTGCTAGTTTGCTTTTTCTATTTCGTTTTCTCGTTTATCGGCAGCGTGGCCTCGCACCAGAGCCGGAGATGATGGGGTGCAGATTGTAATTGGCGACTTTGTGAGATGTTTGTGCTAGTCGTTCAGTTGGACAAAAGCTCTAGAATGAAGCAATGGACATGATTGAGCCCAAGAAGCAGTGATATCAAGTAAGTTGCGAGAAGCTCCCTAACTATACCACTGAGGTATTGAATGGGGGCCGAGGGTCTTAAGGAAGGGGTATCAAACTTTGCTTGAATGGGCGGCTCCAAAACGCTTGGACAATGGCAGGGCGTCTATGTTGTATAGGGACCATTCAATTCCAGTCTGAAGGCGCAGGAGGCGACGATGGAAGGGATTGAGAGACAATCGGTCCGGTTCGGGCAGAACACAGTTGAATGAGAGACAGAAAGAGACAAATTTGGATGACAAAAAGGAAATAGAGAAGGGGGTAAACAGTAAATAGAGACCCAATCTGGAGATGCCGTCGTAGTTTGACAGTTGCTTTGTTTTGTTTTGTTTATTTTTACCGCAAAAGAAAGAATAGGAAGAATGGAAGGAAAAGGAGGCACTGATTCAGAAACTAGGAAATAGTTAGCAACTACTAGTATTGTATGTTATTGGATCAAGGTTCCAACCTACCTACAAAAATTAGAAATGAATTAAGAATAAACCGCAATTAAATCACTATTATCACATCCCCGCCTAACTTAACAGATCTTATAAATCTTAGTATAGTTTCATTCTCAACTTGTTTGTTTTTGCCCTTCTGAAAAAATGATGGGAAAAAAAAGGGGACTGACTGACTGTCTTGTACTGATCTACAAGAGGATGCTTCCTTGGTCTGCGTTTTGCTAGCTATTCATATACTACAAAGTCATAATGTGATAGATAGTATGTAAGGGCGTTATTAGCCAGTGCGTATCCTCATGCTCGCGAATTGCTATTGCCAGTTTGCTACTAAGCTAGCCGACCAACTCGGTTTGCCTATCCGGCCCGGTCTTTGTTAAGGTATCTGTCTCTATATAGGTCTTCTACTAGTCGATCAATGTTCGTGCCGGCGCCGAGGTCCTCGAGTTTGTCTGCTAAGCTGTCGTAATGCGGCTTGGCCATTTGTGTCCTGTCCGTCTACTTCTCTGCCCAGTACAAAGTTACCACGCACTGGTTGATCCACGATTTCACACAGCCACACTTTCGATTCCATCTTCTTTTTGCCCATTGGATAGCTGCCAATCTCCTGCATATATTCAGTAGTACCGTAATTTCGACTACGCCTATCACCTTACTGGCCAAATTTTACGGCTTAGCGTTGAAATCTTTTGCCGAGTAGCAAATGGGCTGGTTGTCAGGTAATGTTGCAATTTTCCCCTCCCAAAACAGCCTAGCCTAGCATAATCAAAGTGGTCGTCCGTCTCCTTGTACGTGGTAATAAGCAGAAGCATCTGCCAGGCTGCTAATATGGCCACATCATGCGAAATCCGAGGCGATTCAACATTTAGCCTTTAAACTAGAACATGCCATGAAGATAGCAGCTTACTGAGAAATGATATCATGGGAAAGAGGCCTGTTAGATCAAACTTCACGATAGGACATGTGATATGGCCAAGAAGAGTGCATATGAGCCAGTAAATACAATCTGTGCTGTTGCCATTCTACCGACTAATCTTCTGGTTTTGGGTTAGCGTCAAAAGAAGGTTTGGGTTCTTTTAGGACTTCAACCCAAAGTCTGTTGACAGCGTTTTTTTTTTTTGCCAAGAAGAGGATCAAGCAAGACTTCCGTTGTTGCAATGTTCTCTATCTGGGACAGGCGCTCTGCCGTGTCATGTTAGAAAAGCAAAAGAAAATAAGAAGAAAACGCGGCATGTTCCTGCAAAACAACCATAGTTCCCAGTCGGGTCCATGTCAGCGGCGATATCTAGAACAGGCTTATGAAGGGTTGTCCAATGTATTGCCGCTGAGACGTAGTGCGACACAAAAGCTTGCCATTAAAATCACCAAGTTTAATTTCGATACACCTGTGTGTCTCGCCTGCCAACACAAACAGTGCAGCTTATGTGCCATCAATGCGCCGTGTTGGCTGTTTTACCGCCTGTACAGTGATTCGCTAGCATTGGCGTGCATAATTTCGGCCGAGGCAAAGGCCAGAAGCAACTTCATAGTTTGCTTCGTACCCGCTTATGATACTAATCGCACTTTTAGGTCTCCAATCCGAAACGAAGCCGTGAGCTTTAATAAGGCTAGGCTAGAGAATAAGCAACAACAAGACACGGAAACAAGGCCGTTGATCAAACCAAATCAGCCATAATTACAGTGCTTACATCATTAAGGGGGGACATTGCTTGTTTAGTCCTCAAACTGGCTTCTCATCTAGTGTTTTGGAAACAGAGTTAACAGCAGCAAACAAGATTAGATCTTCGCGTCTTAGTGAACATCTGATGGAGTATATTGAGTTATAAATAAAATAATAAAATAGTAAACTTTTACCTTAGGGCAGTAGAGAGAGCAAATGTTGCTGTCCTTAGTGGAGTGAAATTGGCTAGTATCATCATTCTATAGCACATGTATTTAAAAAATTCTGTAACAGCAACGGTCGCGTCTTACTTCTAGTAATAGTGATAGTGATGGTGTGTTGTCTTACTTCTTCTGTAATTTTAGATATAAAAGTGTATAAGGCACATATCACGGAAAGTTATATATGAAAATTGGCCATAGAAGTTGCTTGATAGTCAACTCACCGTACGTATCCGAGATACAGCTAAGATCTTTTGTATATAGTGCTACATGTATTTTTGTATGTATTGATATATAGGCTGAACGCCTGCAGCATCAATCGTTCACAGGCTTGGCTAATCCCATCAAGATACATCTGGCAGAAATATTATATTTCCTTTTTAGGCTCAGGTATAGACTAGAGATGGTATCAACAACAAAAAGAGTAAAATATAGCCTAGATGCTGATAATCGGATAACAGATAGTAGTTATGATGATGCTCTTTGATTAATTGCATGCTTTCGGCAGTGATATAGATACAAGATACTAATATTACAATAGCTGGCTTAAAGATTAACAATGAGATATTGCCCTCATAGCCCAACTTAAATCAACCTCTTCAAGGCTGTTGTTCTCTGCGCTCATTTCCTTCAACGACATATACAGCCGATCGCTGTAGGGTACTAGATACCAGTATCGACGTGTTTTGTGAGCCTGGCTCCGGGACCAGTCAACTCTGGATCGATGTTGCTGGGCTCCTCTGTATGGTGGCAGATAAGCTGTGCGTACGTCGGTCTGAATGGCCACTTGTACCAAGCATCCATCAGCTCCATGTACTGCTCTTCGTTCATGCGCCGGCCTGACATGGCCGTGATATCAGAACCTTTGACCGCCAATGGAATGCCGTTGCGCTTGAGGTTGAACATCTCCGGCATGTTCTTGGTACAACCGTCGGCTGCGCCGGGCCACATGCGATCCAGTAGCTTGCTTAGGTCGGCCGACGAGTTGATGAGCGAGACCGTGAGGACGTCAAAGGTAACGTTGGCATAGTCGACGTTGTCGCGCAACATACGGTGCATGTTCTTTGGCTGCAGGTCGAGTAGAGCGCACTGCTTGTTGGGAAAGAAGTCTTCCGGACGGCACACAAGCGGTTCGTACTGGCGCTGATCCCATAGAAGAACGGGCTTTTCTTGTCTGAAGCAGTGATACTCGTCGATATGCAGGCGGGTGGTGGCGATGTAGTTGATGTGCGAAGTGCCAATCTCTGCATTGAGTTCCCTGTGGCGCTCTAGGTACTGCTCCTCAGTAATCTCGCCTCGAACATATTCCTGCCGGAGATCGTACCACAGCTTGATATACGCACGCGCAGTCCATTCGCGGGCAGAGCGTTCTGTACGATCCCAATCTCCGCCGAGGGCTTTCTTAGCAACAGAGACTAGTGATGGGAGGCGGTGACGAGTTGAGAGTCGTCCCTGATTGCGCCTGTGGAACTCTGACAAATCATTTGTGATTTCGTCTTCTTCTGGGGCACTATCAGGTGCGTTGGCGTCTCCAGATTCAACATCTTCTGTTGATTGGATCGCTTTCTTCAGGCCTCCTAACTTTTGCGGGGTCACCTGGATTTCCTCCTCCATCACAGGGACCTCAACATCAACGGCCTTTTTCTTGCGGCCACGTTTCTTCGGTTCTTCCATCACCTCCTCCTGTTGCTCTTCTTCCACAACCTCAATCTTTTTCTTGCGGCCACGTTTTTTCGGCTCTTCCACCACCTCCTCCTGTTGCTCCTCTTCCAGAACCTCAATCTTTTTCTTGCGCCCGCGTTTTTTCGGTGCTGCTTTCGCCTCTGTTGCTGCTTGTGCAGCTTCCTCCTTTGTCAGTTGTTGTGTTTCTTCGTCATTCATCTTCTTTGTCCGTCGGCGTCTTTTTGGGAGCTCCTCCTCTTCCTTTATACTCTCTGTGTCAGTCTCCGGGGCCTTTAGGGATCGGCTCCGCTTCTTCGGCTTTTCTTCCACCACGGCCTCAACCACAGCTTTCACTGCCGCGGCCTTCTGGGGACGATCCAAAGGTTTAGAGGTTTCTTCACCGTCATTTACAACGTCTTCCTCTTGGTTTTCGTGCTCCATGTCAGCATCTGGATATGGAGGATACCATGCCCTCCATCGAGAGACACCATATAATTGGCGTGTTTTGGGCGTTTTTCCAGTCTCATTGTCGGGAAGCTTCATGAAGAAAGGATCACGGAATGACGTGAGATCTTTGGAGTAAAAGTAGCTTACTGGATCAACGGCGCCCTCTGTGTTGTTTTTGATTTCGAGCTCTTTCTGGGCAGCCTTCTGCTTCTCTGTTTCCGCATTGATGGTTTTGACCAGGCTTCTCCATTCCTTGATTCCATCAATTATCCTTTGAACCATCATATCATCCTTGGCTTGTTTCTCGGGGGTCCAGTTTTCCAAGGTCTTGACTATTTCGCTTTTGCGGTCTTCTGGAATAATACGGCCGTCTTCTTTCATTTTTTTAAATACACGCTGTGCTGATTCTATACGTAAAGCCTCTAGGCGTGTGGGCTGGCGTTGTTCGATGAGAATCTTGCGGGCTTGCTCCGATTGATCATCAGCACCAACAACTTCATGGATGTACTCCATCGAGCATTCAGCATCAAGAGCAGCACGCCGGCGCGAATACACACTCTTGGGAAGCAATGGCCGCTTGTCCTCGTCATCTACCCAGGCAAGAATGCGAACAAGGCCATATTTCTGGAACATAGAACGTGAACGCACGCTGGTAAGCATCTGATGTAGCACCAGAGAAGCGAGTGATTCATAACTTTGGAATTTTCTTTTTGGGTAGTGGCAGAGGTTTAGTGTGACAAGCAGGGTGTCGTTACGTTCAACATCGCCAGTTTTTGGAACAACCTTTTGATCTGTGAATAGATCAAGGGCTTCTGACATCTCTTCCCATATGATGCCATAATTCTTGAGAACAGTCACGCCAGGCTTATCTGCTAGTGGCTGGAGCATTTCCATATAAAAGTCGCGAGAAGGCTCAAGCATTACGTGCTTGCGTGGTTTTAATCTTTCATGGAGGCCAGTACTCCAAATACCAACGCCCGGATTGATGTCCAGCAGATCACAACCGACATGACGATCAAGTGAACTTCCAAGGTAGTCCAAAGTTTGTTCTAGGCCATATTAGCAGAAGAATTATGAATATATCAATATGATACTGGTATGGCAGTAAGTGTTACTTACTCACAAGGACCTCATTAGTGATGTTAACTCGTGTCTTATCAACATTAGAAGGCCGAGGAACAGTTTTGGTGTCGCCGGGAATCTTGAACAATCCAGAGTTGGCCAGCCACTTGCCCGCAGAATTTGTAACCACAAGCTTCTGGTCTTTTATTCTCGTTAGTACGGCTTTGGGGACAGTGGCTGGGCTATTTTCGTCGACATTTTTGGCATCAATAATGGGCGCAGATTCAGACTTTGTAGTCTTTCGAGTTGCAAAACCTCGCGGAGTGGCATAGTTGGGGAGAAGGGCTCGACTGCTTAGGCTATACCCCCCTCGACGCCGCAGTAGTGAGAGCATGACTGGGTGAATATAAATTTAACAATGGCCTGATAAGACAGAGCTCAAGTTTTCATTACGAGCAGTGTTTTCAACAGGCCCCATTACCAGAGATGTCACACGAGTCAAGATATAGCATGGATGGAAGATATATTCAGGCGGTGAGTAAGTGGCTCTTTTTTTCTGCCGATCTTAATACATACCGCTTATAAAAGTTGTTGAAAAGTGCAGGGTTAGAGAATCCCAAATCCAGTAACCCTAATATTATATTCAAAAAGTTATATTCTCAAAAATGATGCTAAGCTTTTGTATCGTTGTTCAATATTGTTTCAGTACAGACTTATAGACTGTTGATTGGCGATGAACCCTATCACAAGCTAATACATATAAAACAATTTGTTCATTATTAGCATCCACTGAATAAGTGAATTATTGTTACTTCCTACATTAACATAGACACATCCATGATGAAGAATGCTCGATATCAAATTAATGATACACTTTGCTAAGATAAGCTCATGATAAGATGACTTATGTCTTGACTCATGCTCAGACCCTGCCTGCTCTGTGATATGAAATGATTTATGGCTAGGAAAACAACGATGAATCAGTACTCAGATTCTCATAATCTTATTTAACTAGCCAACTAGGTTGGCTCAACCGAACAACCAAGACAAGCCAAAAGAACTAGACATGCACGCCTAGATGCGAGACCCCATCAACCTTCTCCCTTCTTTCCGCCTATGAGAACTGCGGAAACCATGGTTCAAGGGAGTTCTAGCAGAGCACAAGGATTGTAGGTGATTGAATGTGGTTCATATGTGAGCCACTAAGAAAGTGGATATTTGCTATCACAAATGGCTGTAGGAAGCAGGCTATTGACGCCACGGCGTTGGCTGAGAACCTGAGTTGTAGTAGGACGGATAGACAAAGCAATGATCTGTACGCCTCTCTGCAGCCCGCCTTTTGTATTAACTATTGTTTTTAATGACATATAGGAGGAATGTATAAGCTAAATGTATAAGCTAAGCTTGAAGATAGCGGAGGCACCTTTTGAGGAAAATATATTTGTTGTTGGACTACATTGTGGATGACGTTGTGCTAGACTTGCAATATGTATTAGTAGATAGCTACTAGTAATAGACGTGTCAAATTTGGATAAAGTCTCAAGGCCTAGTAGGAAGTACCCTTGATAATTGGGGCGCTTATATTGTACAGAGGTAATATCTGGTAGAAATTGAAGCGAATGTTACTGAACATCTAATATACTACACAACTAATTGCTCCGGGCGGGAAGCCGTCGTTGACTAGAGCTATGGTTATAGCACAAGGTTGATAGGGAATTGCAATGCTATTGAAATGGTATCTTGACTAGGACATTTGACGGCTTTTAGAAAGGGAGAACTACCACTTTCCTGCTATACTTGCAATTTCCTGGATTGATTTGGTCAGTCAATTCACGGAATAAGGCGTTATGGATGACATTTTCTCGAGAGCCTTATTTAGGGTCCATGGATTGTTTGAGTGAGACATTATTTATTGTCTTTGCTGACTGGAATTTGAATTATAGAGCAGGAATTTCAGCAGTGATGAGGCCTGCCAAGATACCCTAAAGAGGTAAGCAATGCAGATCTGCAGCATCACTAAGACCTATAGTGTGCAAGTACCGTAGACACTTCCTGATAAGTTTTTTACCCCTGATATCTTACTATGTATCTACAAAATAGTTGGTTGTAGTCAGTATAAAGTAAGTTCCCATCAGTGGCTGACTCAATGATGAAAGAAAGACACTCGATAAACATACACATATACTTGATATAAACATCACATCCTATCTTTGCTAGATGTAACGAGTGTCTCGGCCAGTGAAGGCTGCGAGAGTGGGAACTATACCCACTAACCAACAGCAACACCAAAATCAACACAGCCAAACCAGCCAATTCTGAAACAGGATACAAGATTTAAAGCCCGCTATGCTGACGTTACTGTTAGACCTTCCGTGTTTGGGCTGAGTATAGTGCGAAGTATGCCATATGGTTGAAACAGACTATCTTGGAAATGCTTACAGAAGCTCTTGTAGCGCCGTTATATGTATATTATATCTACATATAGTGTACTGTATAGACACATTCATATCATTTTGTGGTGCAAGCGTTGATAGTGTAAGGAGCAAGAAGCAAAAGTAAGTTTACTTTAGCAGTGAATGTGTCGGGTCTCTATCATGCCTGTGAGTTATTCTATGAGACGAGATCTGAGGATTAGCGTGTGGACATTATTGTGTTGATGTATTTTCCAAGAAAAGTAAAGCTGAATACAAGGATACCCTGACCAATCAAAGGGTAAGGGACCTGTACATATAAAGGATAATAACAGTGTATCTCGAAGCGATATGACTGATCAAAAAATGGATTGCTACATAGTAGTTAGTTTCCTTTTTATATTGGTAGGCTATTATATTGCTTTACATGTTGCTATCATAATCACGCTTGCGCGTTATGGTGGAATTTTCCCTGCTAGTAGTTGTGATATATGGTAGCATATCTTGAGACTATATTGCATACAAGCTATGATGTAGGTAGTTAGGTATCTTTACTTCCTTCTCAAGTCTGGAATTGTGACTGAGCAGTAAGCTGTGGAATAGCGAACTAAATGCAGTATCATTAAAATAAGTGTCAATTTAGAGGTTGGTATGTATATCAAGAGATGGGAACGTAGCTTGTCGAATATGTATCTTGATACTGGAGAGGACAAAAGCAACCAAAGAGACAACTGGTATAACTGTCTTCTATGTAATTGGCCTGGGTCATAGGGAAAGTCAAAAATTCAGCCATTGCCTATGGATAGACTCCTATCAACGTCCTTTTGTTCGCTCAGCTAGCCGCATCAGTCTCCAACTTGTCGATCAGCCAAGGCCAGCCGGAGCAGGAACTTGTTTTCTCCGGGCTAGTCAGTTCCCGTGGCTGGAGGAGCTGAAATGAGAATAGAATGTTGGCCTAGCGGCCTGTCCTATTCTATTATATCCTGTATAATTGCATTACACACAACTACTAGCTATCAATCGTTTACTGGAAGGATAGTGAGGATGCTAGTTGTTGTTGCACTGTATATTTCGAGGAATGCATTGTGTATCACAAATTACATGATGCATATGCAAGCTAGATGGGTGCTGACATACAAACATGTTAGAAGGAACTTTGTCCAGACGCTGTGTAGACCGATATGCCGCAGTTGCTTGGAGTACAATAATTTGACGGCATAAGACTATATATTCAGTAAGAGACAAGGTGGGCGGCATAATATACTTGCTAAGACATCGAGATACCACTAACAAAGCACGGCATCGTATTTGCTGTGTATCTGAGAGTGGCGTCTTGTTCTCGTCCTTCGTTGTTACGGAGAGCAGGATCGGATGGGCGAACAAAGAGGAGAGAATAGGCAAGAACAAGTTGGGACTGGGGATTATACCGTTCATGGCTGCAGGTTTTGGGTAGAGGGGGGCGATGGTATGAGGCAGGAAGACTAACGAGGGTGTGTATAGGGTCCACACGTACTTTGCACATCGTACTCACATATACTTGTAATGATAAGCCGTTTGTTCCTTGACACTGGGAGTGAGTATAGCAAGACTAATGTGGCGGGTTGTATGGAAGTGATATAACATAGAACTGAGACGTTGGAATCGGATTTAGAATTGCCAACTTGGGAGCTAGTATGCGCTGATACCAACGGTCTTAGTAGCAATTTTCTCGCTGCAAGGCTTCATATGTGGTCGGTGATGGGTTCTGCTGACCGTTGGATATGCCGCGTTGACTGAGTTTTCCTATATAAAGCTTAAGTCGTTCGGATATTGAGTTTCCATTGTTCTGTTTCCTTTTACATCATTCCCTACCTTACACTTTATAAACTACAAAATCTATTCCTGCTGAGAAACGCCATTGGCTCGCAGAATAGCTTTGGATATCTCTGTGCTGATCATAACGCTTCTCCCATTTTCATAATACCCTTCCCCATCTGCTTTTACATTCTCATATTGCCTAGTCTACCCGGTTGCTTTCTTTTTGATATCCAGTGCTTTTATCTTGTTGTTTTGTTTAATTTATTTATCGATCATGTCTCCGGCATCTAGCTTTCAGAACACCCCTGTGAAGAGTCCCTCAACTCCCCAACGCAAGGGAAGCGGCTCTGACAATACTTCTTCGGTAGTCGTGGCATCGACATCTGGTGGGCCTGTTCTCCAGCACAAAAAGAAGAAGCCAGAGGGTGCTCTGGCAAAGTTCCGGTCACTGCGCGTAGCATCAAAGCGGCCACTGCCTACTGATTATGCCAATGGACAGTATGCTGTCGTTGATAACCGGCCAGGACTCAAGGCATCTCTCATGACACTAAACAGGGCAGACTTTGGCACATTGCTTGATATGATCAAAGCTAAGATCACCAACAATGGCATCGTCGACGATAAGACATATCTTATGGAGCGTGTGATTAGCATAGTTGCGAAGATGCCTAATGGCTCTAAGTTGCGGGAGGAACTAACCAACAACTTTATTAACGAGTTGTGGAACACGCTTGAGCATCCTCCGCTGCTTGATATTGGCCACCTGACCAAGTACAGACTGCCAGATGGGTCTTATAATGTAAGTAGACTGCGTCATAGGAAAACCCCTTATTATCAGTGGTCGCTAGTATTAACCCTAGTTGTGTAGAACCCTCGTATGCCTCAGCTAGGCGCTGCAGGTCAGGTTTATGCTCGCTCGGCTCGTCCCGGTAAGATGATACTGGGCGCATTGCCTGACCCAGGCACTATTTTTGACTCGGTCATGGCCCGTGGCGAGTTCAAGCCTCACCCCAACAACGTGTCGAGTATCCTGTGGTACTGGGCCACCATTATTACCCACGGTCAGTTGGATCCTAGTATCAGCAACGAGCAATCACTAACCCTTGTACGAGTCTAGATGTGTTTTGGAGTGACCCCCATGACGGAACCCGTTCCAAGACTTCTTCGTACCTAGATCTATCGCCTCTGTACGGATGTAGCCAGGATATGCTGGATAGTATCCGCACTTTTGAGGACGGCAAGCTGAAGGCGGACGCTTATGCCGATAAACGTGTGCAGGGTATGCCACCGGGCGTGTCTGTGATTCTAGTCATGTTCAACCGGTTTCATAACCATGTAGCTGAGATGCTGGCTGCCATCAACGAGAATGGCCGCTTCACTAAACCGGCAGCCACGCTAGGCGGCGATGCTGCAACTGAGGCGTGGAAGAAGTACGACGAGGAGCTGTTTCAAGTGGCGCGTCTCGTGACATCGGGCCTGTACATCAACATCACGCTGGTCGACTATGTGCGCAACATTATCAATCTAAACCGTGTTGATACCAACTGGACGCTGGACCCGCGCCAAGAAATGGGCAAGGGGGTTGGAACCCGCGATGGCGCCGAACGTGGCACCGGAAACACGGTATCGGCCGAGTTCAACTTGTGCTACCGCTGGCACTCGTGTATCTCGGCTAAGGACGAGAAATGGATCAATGAATTCTATGGCGAGCTGTTTGCTAGCAATGCGGCTAATGCCACGCCACGGGAGATGATGTGCGCCGTCGGCAAGTTCGAGGCGGCTATCCCCAAGGACCCCGGTGACCGCACGTTTGGTGGCTTTGCTCGCGGTGCCGACGGCAAATTCTCTGACGACGATCTTGTCCAATGCATCACTGAGGCCATCGAGGAACCTGCCGGTAGCTTTGGAGCGCGCAACGTGCCCAAGTCCATGCGTCCCATCGAGATGCTCGGCATTCTCCGCGGTCGCAACTGGAACCTGGCTGGCCTTAACGAGTTCCGCAAGCAATTTGGCCTCAAGGCGTACGAGAAGTTCGAGGACATCAACTCCAATCCCGAGGTGTCAGGTGCTCTGAAGAACATGTACCATCACCCTGACAATGTCGAACTTTACCCTGGTATAGTAGCGGAGGAGAACAAGGAACCCATGACTCCTGGCGTTGGCATCGCCCCTACATATACTATATCCCGTGTTATTCTTTCTGATGCCGTCTGCTTAGTCCGCGGTGATCGTTTCTACACCACCGACTATCACCCGAAGGCTTTGACCAACTGGGGCTACCGTGAAGTCGAGTATGACCTGAATCTCAACCACGGCTGTGTCTTCTACAAGCTGTTCTTGCGAGCTTTCCCCAACCACTTCAAGCACAACTCGGTCTACGCTCATTACCCCATGGTCACTCCACCCGAGAATGCCAAGATTCTTACTTCTATGCACCGGGCTGACAAATTTGACTTTGGTCGCCCAGAATTTAAGCCATCGCGTGTGAATATCACCACCTATGGCGGTGCGCAGCGTGTCCTGGAGAACGCAGATGTCTACAAGGTCACGTGGGGCGAAGGTCTTGGTTTCTTGATGGGCTCTGGTGGCCTCAACTTCATGCTGTCGGGCGATACATCCTTTCACGGTCAGCAGCGTAAGTGCATGGGCCAGCTACTGTATCGCAATGGCTGGCTGGACGATATAAAGGCCTTTTATGCCCAAACAGCGGAGCACTTGATTGCTTCCAAGTCTTATCGAACAGGCGCGACACAGCAGGTTGACGTCATTCGTGATTATGGTAATATGGCTCATACCCACTTCGCAGCCCGCATCTTTGCATTGCCACTCAAAACTGAGCGCAACCCAGGCGGCATTTTCAGTGAGCAAGAGCTGTACAAGATTCTGGCGGCCATCTTCACGACTATCTTCTTCGATCTGGACCCTACAAAGAGCTTTCCGTTGCGTCAGTACACCAAGGAGGCTTGTGACAAACTAGCCAGTATTTTGCTTATGAACACTAAGCTTATCAAGCTTGGCTTGTCTCCCAAGTATGCCGAAGCTGTCAAGAAGGACGAGCCGCTAGCTGTGTATGGCAAGCATATTATCAAAGCACTTATCAAGGAGGGTTTCTCTAGCAGCGAGATTGTCTATTCTCATGTTCTTCCTACTTCTGGTGCCATGGTACCGAACCAAGCCCAGGTTTTTGCTCAGGCTGTTGATTTCTACCTGTCAGACGCTGGCAAGTCTCACTTGGCTATCCTCTATAACCTAGCTCATGCTCCGGCCACCGAAGAGTCCAATTGTCTGATTTTGGGCTATGCCATGGAAGGTGTGCGCTTGGCCGGTACTTTTGGAGCGTACCGAGCTGCTGCTGTTGATGACACTATTATCGAAGACGATGGCCGCGCTATTCCTATAACGGCTGGTGACCATGTCTTTGTCAGCTTTGTTGGTGCTGCACGGGACCCTACCCACTTCCCTAATCCTGACGAAGTGAACCCGCGCCGGCCTCTTGACTCGTACATTCATTACGGCAAGGGTCCGCATGCATGCCTCGGCCGAGGAGCCAGTCAGGTTGCCATCACCGAGCTATTCCGTGCCTTATTCAAGCGCAAAAACATTCGTCGTGTTCCTGGACCTCAGGGTGAGCTTAAGAAGGTGTCTCGTGCTGGAGGGTTCTTCGTCTATTTAGATGAGAACTGGAGCCAAATGACGCCATTCCCACAAACCATGAAGGTCATGTGGGATGAGGAGTAATAATAAGGAGGCCAAATCTAGTAACTTGTGTATCACATGGAATTACGAGATTGGGAAAGGCTAGTTAGCTAGTTGACTGGGTTGATGAAAGTCTTTGGTATTTGTTGAATAATATATCCATCTTTTTTTATTGCTTGACTGCCCTTGTGTAACGTAAACATCGTTTGAGTTAGGGTTTGAAATTGATGTCAGCTGATGTTATGTTATTTGTATAAATATAGCAAGCGGAATGTCGCTTGCTATATTTACCGCAGTAGACTCGCTAAATAAACATTTGTAGAGTAGACAAACCTGGAGGCATAATTCATATATTTCTTTACTTTGTCATCATCATGACAGCTGTGGCGGCAATGTCATTTCGCCTTTGCTACAGTCGGACTTACTGTCCTCATAAAAGGAGTCTATACATGATGACGCTTCTATACACTGCATCCCAAGATACCCAAGTCTCCCCTCGTGGCTTACAAGCGCATGAAATTACCTGTGTATGTTTTGGTAACTGGTTCTAGCGCTGGAATCGGACTTGGAATTGCACTGAGCCTAGCTCGCCACGGTTTTGGCGTGATATTGCTTGGACATGTACCAGACGAGCTCGCCGAGGCCCAACTTTATATATCACGAAACTCGTACCGAGGGCATTAGTCATTACTGTTACTATGGACGCTATGTTAGCATCTGCAGAGGATATATCGGATTGTATAGAAAGCCTCGAGAAATGCGATATCGCCATTTCAATTCTTGTTAGCAATGTTGGCAGCATGCCCATTACGGGGGTGCCGTTTCTCGAATTCCAGACATACGCATCTGAAGATATCGGTAGAATCATCAATCTTAATGCACGATTCATGGCACATCTTACGGCACGAATGATTCCGCTATCACGAGCCCACCGTGAGGAGGAAGGCCAGGAAAGATCGCTTATTCTTTCTCTGTCGTCTGTCGGTCAAGTCGGCTTGCCATATCTTTCCATGTTTTCGGCCACCAAGGCATTTGACATGAGTATATCGTGTGCCTGGGCACGTGAATCTGCAGCCCCTAAGGAAACGGCACATAGATATTCTCTGGCTACTATTACAGGCGATGTTCTATCCCAGGGAAACTGCATCGGTGTGACGCTAGGAGCCCCTAAAGCCGAGAACTTCGGCGAAGCCATAGTCATGCGGATAGATCCTGCTCTATAGCAGTAGAGAAGGGTGCTTGTTCCGTACTGGAAGTACCATCTAGAGGTCCGGGCTATGGACTTTATCCCGGAAGATATCTTGACAGACGAAGTTATTAAGGTTTCTGTGATGAAGAGAGACGCCCTCAACTCGCGGTATGGGCGGGAGCTGTAAATAGGGTTCGGATATAGACATATTCATATTACTGTGTATTGTACAGAGCACAACTATCTTAATGCTAGAGTCTACTATGTAACTACTGTGTTTCTTTGCGCCGCAACGATAATTTAACAATATCATTGTAAGAACATTGGAATAAACTAGGCACTGATTGTTATTGGTCTATAAAAACAAGTTTTCGTAGATATATTCCCCTCCAGTAGGCGAAAGATCTGCATATATCCTATGACTCTTCGGCTTTTGGCTCTGATAGCCGCCGATCGGAGAGAAGTGTACGGCTTGAACGATAATCTGGCCTCCTCTCATCTACACCATGACTACATAATAAGGCCGAATACCACCACATGTGGCTCTATCGACGAGCGTAGATGTTCCATGAACCTATGCACTCTCTTCTTCTATAATTCCTCTTGTTCCTTCTTAGATAGTCGGGATATAGCGGCACAAGCCGAGCAGGAGGCCGAACCAAGCTCGAAACCATACAAAATTAACAAAGGCTATCATATGAAGATAGCGTCGGTCATGCGACTCAGCTCCTAACGGAAGATTTAGACCGAGCCGGGTATATAAGCACGATTAAAGCCACCCAGGAATGTATGTAACTAAGTACAGTAGCTTGATAACCGAATAACACTTTGAAACTCACGCAGATCAGACCATCAAATGATTAAATACCACAAATTGGTCAATGACGATAATATTGTGTCCCCGATTATCCCGTTTTATGGTCGAAATTTGAGCCGTTGAGCAGTCATTCTCTGAATGCCGATTATGCAGAGTGTAGATACTTATATAAGAGGCCAAAGCTCCCGTCCCTCAACATGTCTTTTACTTCTTATCATTGTCGCCGATCTTAGTGCTCTTCCACCAATCTTAAACATCGCCTTTCGCTGCCCCAGCTCATCAAATCTGCAACTGTCTTCTCGACTCATAACAGTCCTGGGAACTATCCTGGGAAGACAAGAGGACCTACTTACTATTTTTCTGTATCTCGTTTGTTTTGCTGACGCGCAGACTAAACGTACGGTTCCACGATGCCCTCGACGTCTTGACATATTAGGCTACTCGCTCATATAGAGTACTGTGTAACTTTCTATAAAGCCTCGCCTTGAGATGGTAATTGTGCTGGTATTATACGGCTTCGACTTGATCTGGATAATACTAGCGAAAAGGATCAAGCTAGCTTTTAGCCCTCCCTCAACATACTGGATATCATAGAAGACCATCTAACGCACTATGTAGACATACTAAACTATACAACTAAGCAGTCTATCAAAATGGCACCCACTGCTATTTCCCCCGAACTTCGCTCCGTCCAGCCTGTTGTTTCCAAGGTAATGGCTTCCGTCCCGACCACTGTCGATGTGACTACCGACAACGGACTTGGCTCGGAGCTGATTGCTATGAAAGGAAAATGGGACACAATCACCTTTGCGCCTATCCGCGAAAGCCAGGTCTCGCGCGCTAGATTTACCGCTATTTCGCCGACCTCGATGCCCACGCTGAATCTGACCTAGTCATCATCGGTGCGGGATCCTGTGGTCTATCAGCTGCCTACGTGTTGGCCAAGACACGCCCGGACCTCTGTATTGCCAAAATTGAGGCCGGTGTTGCCCCAGGTGGCGGTGTCTGGCTTGGAGGCCAGCTATTTAGTGCCATGGTTATGCGCAAACCCGCCAATGTCTTCCTGCGCGCGATTGGCGTGCCGTACGAAGATGAAGGTCACATTGTCGTCGTTAGGCATGCTGCGCTATTTACTAGCACTGTTCTGAACAAAGTCCTCACTATGCCTAATGTAAAGCTATTCAACGCTACGGCTGTTAAGGACCTTATCACCCGTTCTGGTGAAGGCGATGAAGGTATCCGTGTGGCTGGCGTTGTCATCAACTGGACCCTTGTATCGCTTCATCATGAGGACCAGTCGTGCATGGACCCCAACACAACAAATGCCCCCGTGGTCATCTCCACAGCGGGACACGACGGTAAGCTACTAAGTAATGCGCCGGCTACTCGTCGGCCATCCCCAGATGCATGACGATTGGACAGTGACTGACTCTCTATAGGCCCGATGAGAGCATTCTGTATCAAACATCGCGTCTCAATGCAGTATATTGAGAAGCTTGATGACATGCGTGGCCTTGATATGACCTTGGCGGAAGATGCCATTGTCAAGAATACCCGTGAAATCGTCCCCGGCTTGATTGTCGGCGGCATGGAGCTTTCTGAAGTCGACGGTGCAAACCGCTTAGGTCCGACCTTTGGCGCCATGGCCCTGAGTGGCGTAAAGGCTGCCGATGAGGCTCTACGTGTATTTGACCTACGCAAGAAGCAGAACGATGTTGGTCTATAGATGGCCATTGGGTCTTGGAGTTCTTAGCTACTGAGTATTTTCCTGACATCTTGTCTAGTATATGCATGAAGTAACTTGATTAGCTATTCAGATCTTTTTCAGACTAAAATAATCCTATACAAATAAGCGTGATACTGAGGGAAACAAATAACTCGCTCCTCTTTGTATGGCTGGCCACACAAGAAACAAAAGACCAATGGTTTCAGTGAATGTAAGAGGGGCCTAATACAAGCAGATAACCATCATGGTACAGATATGACCAAAAAACCAAGTCGAAGTTTTGTATAAAATACGTGAGATTGTCAAGATAAAACCAACTAGCTTTCGCGGAAGCCTATGTAATATCGGGGCTATATAAGGTTATTATAAGTAGCACGTGCTACGATATATTCTATAGATAAGCCTCAAAGTATATTTTTGTCTACTCTTATTATACTAGACGACATGGCTTCTAGCCCCCACGAGCCATTTTCTTCGCATGGGCATCACGGCGATTATGGTTCGCTCGAGACCCTTTACTTGATTCCTTCTTCTTCCGTGCTTGGTCGGTCGTTGCTTCGTTTGAAGGGCCAGCAACGTTTCCACCCCTCCGTCCTCCTCCGCGATTTCCACGACCCCCACGGCCCCCGCGGCCTCGATAGGCCGTATTAACTCTGTCGCCACTTCCGCCGCCACCTTCATCGTCACTGTTGCCCTTGGGGCGAGCCCAACGTGTCGATGTCAACTGGGATTGCGATCCATCAAACATGCTGTACTTGACTTGCAGCTTCCGCTTTAGCTGTGGTGAGCGCTCCAACATAAAGGCCCATCCTTCTATCATTTCATCCGTCATGCCTGTTTCAGTGAGAAGGGACTTGCGGCCTGGAAGCATTTTTGCCTCTTTAGTACGACCAAATATCTCAGGTGATGAGATGTAAGTAGTCCAAAGTGCCTGTTCATGCCCCGAACTGACATCATCAGCGTCGTCCTGGGACTGATCAATTGAAGCACCAACGTCGTCAGCATCGTACGTATCGTCACGCTCATCGTCGTCAGCATCAAAGGCTGCCAATGCTGACAAAATTGCGGCCTTGCTAGGAGCAGCTGACTTGTCATCTAACATGTCATCGGCGGTTTCGTTGGTTCCACCTTTACCAATATGAAGATTGTGTGCGACAGATGCATTAAGCCGATCTAGATCGTCATCATCAAACACGTTACGCCGTGTTGGCAAAGGTGCCCGTCCATTAAGTGGTGGATGTATTGAATGCAATGATGAAGGCAGCTCAGTACCATTAGACCTGTTATATCTAAGTTAGCGTCTTATCATGTTTTGTCTTATGTGGCCAGGTAAGCTTTACAGTTGTTCTGAGTGATCTAGCGATGCTAGATGCGGTGGTAGAGACTCGTCGAGAAGATGTGAAACAACCTGCTCAACATCCTCATCATACTCATCAAGGCACTTGCACACAAATGCGCTCCCTAGATGAGGAAATAGATCTTGGACTTCTACGACCTTGGACAGCTTATGGGCGTGCAATTGAACTTCCTCTGAGTTGGTGATGGCCCCGATCACGACTTCTTTACCCTTGCCCGTGCTCTTCTTCTTTGCGGCCTTTTTCACGCCGCCACGTCTAGCTCTTACGAAGTTGCTACCAGATCTGCAAAAGCTTTGCAGGCCAGTCACGCGACTAATGAGGGTAGCACTACCTGGAACAGAACTACCATCGGCAATACGTTTGATCTGTCCGAGAAGGGGCGTAGATGAAATCAACTCGACGACATATGAGTCCCGCTCATTTATAGGCCCGGCTTTATGGGCTTCAGCTGCGGCCTTGAGCATATACAGGCGATCTGCCAGCATTCCAAGCCTTGTTTCGCTTGGATCCAAAAGCCCATGGAGACATAGATACCCGGTTGCAATGAGTACCTTCCGCAGCAAAGGATCCATGATTTTATAGCATGTGACAACCCCGTCTAGAAAGTCATCGCCTGCGGCAAAGTATGCAGCAGTCCGCGGGTCGGCGTGTAGTAGATGGTTGAGGCGGGATAGTGTCCTCTCGGTACTTCGAACATCACTAGACAGATTGGCCTCTAAAAGACGTACTACGCTCTTCTTCAGGCCTGCCAAGCTAGCTTCGACACGCGAAGCATATACAAGCCATGCCATATTAACTACTTCTCGCGCGTTGAGTGTATCAATAAGAGATATATCAGCAAGTAGTTCCCATGAAGTCAATACTGCCAGAGATTCGTCGTCTAAACTGCAGTCGCTGTGGCTGCTTTTGCTCAAAATTTGAGTATATAAAGAACGCAGTAGCCGGATGAACGCCGCCGTCTTCCTGGGAGAACCACCAACAACTGCTCCAGGGCCAAAGACGGCCATCTCCGCATAAGCTTCAGTTAAGAAAACAGAAGCCGATTTGCCACTTGATGTTTTAAGCCATGATTTAAACTTCTCGGGACTGAGTGCTAGAATGGCCTTTGACAGCGTACTATAAGCATCTATCAGTGACGCCCAATTCTGTACTGGAATGCTATGGCGAGAGCCACCGCGTGGGAAACGGACAAAGTTAGGCAGTATATCCATTGCTAGTTGATTTCAGAGTTCCAGGATATAATATCCGGTAAGTTGAATTTGCAAGTAGCGCTTCAGATCAAGTAGTCGCTTGTCTCTATCGGTTATGTTGTATAGAAAACACGCCTGATTTATGATGCCCTAGGGTAACAATAACCATCGCTTACAAGTATAAAGCTAGCAACAGTTTTGAAGACTGCAGAAACAGACAACTGCAAATAGATTGAAAGATAAGCCAGGGAAAAGAACAACAAAAGCTTCAAACTGGAGCAATGCAAGCAATGCAATTTATGATTAGGTTAGCTGGTGCTAACGTGCTAAAGTATTGATGACGGCCAAGACAACGCCGACTTTCAACTCTGTATAGCTAGAAACGGGCCCTTATTTTTATATGAACTGCAATGCGCCTACATAGTAGAAGCGGTTGATGATAACTACAGCTGCCATTATTAGCAGTGCTAAGCTCCCACGCTCAGAATGATTCATCGCCCAATATAGAGAGCTGACGCATGCAGCCACAGTTGCGTGTGTGGCGTGAGCTCCTAGTATAGTGGCGTAAGAGCAAGTCGAAAGTCAGGGTTCACGGTTGAACACGGCCAGCTTCATTCGTTACTTTTTTTATAAGACTAAAAATAGTCAACGATGAATGTTAGATCAAATAAAGCAAGTTTGCTATATGATGAGATAGATAATACATATGGTATGATACAGGGATTCGTATAGGTATAAATGTCCAGTGAATCACAATAGTAGAAAATGATTTTACATTGCACGCATGAATATGTTATTGAGTGAACAATATAACTAAGTAGTCCTTAACCCAAGCAAGTCATTACAACACCAATCAATCATACCAGAGCATTAAAAGTCCCAAGAGCAAGCTACGCGCGGTGGAGGCTGCATAGGAATCTTTCCATCCGAAAACACTCCAGTCTCGGAAAAACGCTCCCATTGTTGCTTCACATTGGCATCCATGGCATCATACGGGATTTCAGTAGCGCCGTAGTTAATGGGAGGCCCAGCTGGAAACATGATTTTATACCATATTCCATTCTCTTGCAATCCAGCAGTTCCGGACATATACTGGACAGGTTGGCCCTTGAATGTGGCCAGCATTTGTGTGAGACTGTTGCGCGTTGTATAGGTTTCCAGCGCAGGGTGCTGCTTCCCACTATTTGGAGGATATGGGTCGTTAGTTTTGGCGGTAGCAGCTGCTGCAGCTGTAGCCGTTGAAGGTGCGCCAAACGGATTCGCAAGAGGTGCGGTATTGTTCTGTGGCTTTTGACCAAATCCTCCACTAGAAGTCGTATTGGAACTCGGTGCACCAAATGGGTTCTTAGCCCCTAGGTTAGACGGTTGTCCAAACGCGCTGGTAGATGTGGACGGTGCACCAAACGGATTGGGCTTCGCAGCTGGCTGCCCAAACCCAGGTGTAACCGATGCATTGCTTCCAAAGGCACTGCTCCCTCCCATAGCTGAAGGCTGGCCAAATGGGCTTCCTGATGCAGCAGCATTGTTGTTACTGCTACCAAATGGGCCAGAGTTACCGGGGCCGTTGGTGCTAGCTTGGCCAAATGGTGAGCTCGTAGCCGTAGTTTTAGCAAAGCCTCCGAAGCCTCCACTTGCGCCTCCACCGCCAACTATAGAAGATGTGCTACCAAATGGAGTCGGTTTGGAGCCAAGCTGTGACGGTTGGCCGAAAGCACTAGTATTACCTCCTATCTGTGACGGTTGCCCAAACGGGCTTCCGGTAGTCTGGCCCGTTCGTGACGGTTGCCCAAAAGCACTACCTCCGGTTTGTGCGGGATTCGAAGGCTGCCCAAAGGCATTATTGATAGTGTTCTGGTTATTCTGTGGCGCGCCAAATGCACTAGCTTGGGGTGATTGTACGGGTTGGCCAAACGCGTTGCCAGCCGCAGGAGATGATACAGCTCCAAATGCAGGCTTTCCAAAGCCTGTCTGACCGAACGACGGAGCACCGAATGTAGGCTTCTGGCCAAACACAGATGCCTGGCCAAAGGCACTTCCCGAGGCAGCAGCAGGCGTACCTCCAGAGCCAAAGCCTGACTGGCCAAAGGCAGGGTTTTGTTGCCCATTTCCAAAAGCGCCGGATGTGTTAGACACGGAAGATGGCGCCCCAAACGCGCTAGGCTTGCCAAAGGCACTGCTGCTCCCCAGTTGAGATGGCTGTCCAAATGCGCTGGTACCAGAAGGCTGTGATGCTTGACCGAAGGCGGGCTGGCCAAACGGCGAAGGTTTCTGGCCAAGCGCACTAGGCTGTCCGAAAGCAGATCCACCAAGCATTTTAGGTTTGCCAAAGGTTTAGTCAGCGACACTCTATTGATTGCTCCCAGATCTGCTGCTTCAAACAAGGCTGTCCCTAGAAAGGCAACGTGTAATGCGTTGGTAGTGGCAGAAGTTGTTGGCGCAGTTTCAAGTGATATCGTGTATTCGGTTCGTATCCTATCTTTCGCGTCGTTGGCTGATTCAATCGCGTCCGGAACGTTAATCGCGGCGTTGTAGACTCGATTACATGCGCCTTGATAAGCCGTATATATTTTTGATTTCGAGCTATATGCCAATGATGGCAAAAGCAAGTCGAATATTATGAGATGTCTATCCGCGTCAAGGTGTGTCGCTAGAAAATCGGGTAGTAGTTCAGTAGCAAAATTTATGCCGCAGAACAAGTTCGAGTTCCTAGATCGTAGCTAAGATTAGATAGCGCTAAGCCAGGTTTGAATGTTGTGTAATCGGGGAATTGGCAGAGAGAACCCAGAGCAAAACGAGAAAAGCAGAGTCAGATTGCCAGATGATTGATTGACAGTCAGTCTATAATGGAACATGAAGATCAAGGAATATAAAGAGAAGAGAAGGCTAAGTTAAATCAAGCCTCAGTATATTTCGTTTGTGGAGATGAGTCAATGGCAGGCGATAAAGCAAATTGGAAGCAAAAAATTACAGAGAATAAGATGTAAATTGATGCTAGAATAAGAATTATATTGTTGCTAACTTACCGCTTTCTCATGGTAACCCCAACTAAGGGTTCGCACCAATCTATAGTATTCAATTCAATTACTCGGTAGTTGGCACATCGTGAAATTATTTGTCCCGTTGTATCTGAAAGATAAATTTACGATCACTATCAATTATACTATTTATAAAGGACGATAGAGTCATTCATCTATTAGCTCTCAACTATTCATTTTGCTCATGATCGTCAAACATATTCCCATAACCTTGATCTAAAGATATACTAACTACTACACAAGATCTAACATTCGAAGAGTAATCTCAAAGCTCTGCCAACTAGACGGCCACACGCTGCCTAAACTGAACTAGAGGTCCTTCAGGTGAAGTAGAGGTGAAGCAGTCCTTCAACTGGTACTCATCTGGTCTCTTTCTACCTTCGGAGTTGGTAGTGCATCCTCCACTGGGGTCAATAACGCCTTGGGCCTGGCGAATGTCGTAAGCCCAGAGGAGCTGTGCGAGGGTGTTCATCATCTCTGTGTAGGCCACATTCTTGCCGATGCAACTTCTTGGGCCCGTAGAGAAAGGCGCAAAGGCACTGTTCACTAGCGCTACATCTACAGATGTATTGACGCGGTCTGCTACGGGATTGTAAGCACCTTCAATCCAGCGCTCGGGGACAAATTTGAAGGGCTCAGGGTGGTAAGCTGGGTTATGCTGGATAGCATAGTGTGGCACGCCAACAATAGTGCCCTGGGGGATAAAATAACCATCAATATCGTCACCGCCGTTCACAACTTCACGGGGCAAAAGACCACCAACGGATGGAGATAGACGCATTCCTTCGTCAATACAAGCCCTCAGGTAGATACAAGATGATAGTTGAGTGCCCATCTTGATATCATCGACCGAATCAAACTTTGATCGAATTTCGGCTGTAGCCTTTGCCAGCACATCAGGGTTACGGACCATATAGAAGAATATAGAAGACATGGAAGTAGATGTAGTGTCAGCGCCAGCAATAAGTCTATTTAACATAAGGGAGATACGTTAGCGATATAGTTGGTGGTGAGTAGAAATACGTATGGACACTTACAGCAATGTCGATTCTGACCATAGCTCAGACATGGTAAATGTGTCGTCTTCTTCCATAGCTTGCATTAAATACGTAAAAAAGTCTTTGCGGTCCGTTGTAATACCAAGGCTTGTCCGCTCCTTGAGTCTCAGTTGACTATACTCGGAGAACTTGTCGCGATCCGCCAGTATATCGCGGAAGAGGATTCGAGAGACGCCAAGACGAAGGATGATTGGCATGACACCACACTAGAGCGCTCAAGTTAATGGTTGGTCCCATATATCAGGTCTAGATTCATCGAAACCATCATTTCACTCACAAGAAGATGCTCCTTTGTAACACTCGCAATCAGCTTAAGAGAGTACCGGTTATCTTTGGCCTGGATCATATTGAAAGATTTTCCGTAGCTTAAGTCGCCAAGGATGTCCATGGCCAGATATGAGAAATAGTGCGCCATATTCCGCGGAACTGACCACTCGACACTTTTCATATCCTTTTCGTCCTTGAACGTCGGTTGAACAGCATCTCCCATGCGGATGGCAACTGCATCGTGGTCGCGGCTCATGAGGTCGCACATCTTAGTGATATTGGAAAGTATATACTTCTCGACATTCTTGATCGTAGTCAAAGCGAATGCGTTGGCTATGACCTTGCGTTTGCGGTTATGTGTGCTCTTATCCCGTGTATTATGCAGATTAGGGACAGGGTAAACAAAGGCATCATAAAATTCAGACTTGCGTATATGGTTGTTGTGTCCGTATATCTTCTTGAGGGCCGTGTTGGTATTGAAAGAGATATGGTTAGGCCCAAATCGGACTACGGGGCCTGCCATCCGTGTAAAAGCGAGGATTAGTTACATGCCTGTATATGTCGTGCAGAGAAACGATGGCGTGGCCGAGCCATGAAGCTTGATTTTACTGAACCGCGAGACCTTATGTGTACATACCATATTTCACGTGCAATGCATGTAGATATAAGTGACGGTCACCAATCCATGCATGCCAGAGCTCAGGCAATGACGATAGTTTCAGCAGGAATGGGCCAGGATACTTTGCTAAAGGGTGTAGCCATGTTTGATGCACGATATAGGCAAGTGATGCCTGAGGTCTTGTTGTTAGATTTGAGCCATAGTTTTTTTTTTTGACATGCGCCTCTCTTACTATACAATAGTAGGCTAGGGGATATAAACAGGCGTGTGTTGTGTCGTATTTCAAACTTACAAGAAGTACCACAACTGAGATACCTAAGATGAGTGCTACATCATGCGTGATACGGTATGGACTTTCAGCAACGAGGTGATTATCGGATTTCAACGAGTTCATTATGAGGCTCGTCTAGTCAAGTACGTAGATAACACTGCCAACTACTAAATTTGAGAGGCTGTAAGCGCTTCTGATATGAACAATGAATATAAAGTAACCATCTACATACAAGATGAGGATGAATGAATGATATCGAGAGTATCTTTCAATGAAGAGAAACTGTGGTTGGCAGTAGGCGCATATTTATGAAATTCGGCTCTCAAACGGCCTGTAGTTGCTGGGTAGGACTATGGAGATATATCATGCTATTACATACAGTAGACCAAGGTTCACATTCGGCATATCGTTGGTATAAGCTTCGGTAGATATCTCGGCATTAACTACATGATTATGAACTAAAGCAGGCCTAAGGCTTCTTGTGGGTTTTCTGTCAGGCAGTTCCAGTGGTAGAAGCATCCGCCGCCGCCGCCTTCTGCATAAGATCATGATAATATATAGCCCAATACGAAAGATAGAATGCTATCGGTGTCCTTTTTGATATTACATTATAATAGTCGTTTCTACATAAGAGTAAGTACATGTAGTTATTATCAAATCTGATCATCTGGGCGGGTAGTACTATCATGGCTAGTTTCCAGCAGCGGCTATAATCACTATTCATGGGGCCACAGGCGGAAATGTGGTTTATTCTAGGAACGGAATAATGGACTTTAGGCCGGCTCAAGTCATCTGTACAATGAATTTCTATGTGTGGTGTTTGTATTCAGCGCCAATTCTTGACTAAGCTGTGCAGTTTGGTCATACTCCTGATTGACAATAGGGATCATTTTTGGAGACGTTTTTACTATAACCAGCTTTTTATACCATATGCCGTGTCTGCTGTTCATGGATACAGAAGCTAGCATCCCTAGGAGTGCATGACCTTTATACATAAAGTCCAGAGAGCCAGCCATACAACGTAATATAACGTACGCAGGATCTAATGCATATGATTGTTCGGACATTGTTAGAATCCATATGAATTATATTTGTGCAACATTCACCATTCACAAGCCGCAGGCTTCTTCAATATGTCAGATTCACCTCAACTGCTGTAGCCTTAACACCGCTTATATAGCTTTTAAAAAAAATGAATTACGATGTTGTACCGTTTGGCAGGCTTACTGTTAACTACGTATAAACACTTTTGGTCTGTATGAATATTAGAGATCGATTCGGAGGGTCAGCTGGCTGATTTGCAGGTGACTATTCGCTGAACCGTTGGGGTAATTCTAGCTAAGGGCATCAAATCGCTATAAAAAGGCAATCAACGCTTGCTGACGGCTCTAGGTCATACCGGTCCACAATTCGGCATGTCGCAGGCGGCAATGGGGTTTATTGATATGTACAGGGCAGACGTCCGGTTGCTGATTAGTTCGCCCATATGTTAGAGTCGCCAACGACCATTAGCCGCTAACAATCCTGAAAAAGCGCCAATTGACATGGGGTAGTTGGTTTTTAACGCTGGAAGGCCTTCTGAGAATTATAAAAGCCATTTCTCTTACTTTAGTTAGGAAATTTTTTAACACAGTATTATCATCACTGTAATATTTACTATAGGGTTTTTTTTTTTAGCAAATTCCGTCAATTGGCGCTTTGCGGCTCTCGACTACGTAGTAGCTCCTGTTAAAGAGAAGGACTTGACGAAAGTTGAAGCATCAAGGTTGTAGTATTTCTATCTAGAAAGCCACGACTTGCGATAATCAACAGAAATACATTTAGTATAGAAAAAAGGAGCTATGGTAAATTCTAGTTATCAAGTAATGCTATCAGTTATAAGAACATAGGACAGAATTTATGATTATACACAAAGAAAATAGAAAAGAGGCGTTGAAAAACTTATAACCGCGGTTTTTGGTGTTAGGTACTTATAGTGAATATTACCATTACACCTGTTACATTGAGGTGTGATAGCACGACGTGTTGTGCTTGTTGATATGATATAAATAACATAAAAAATAATACTTATAATAATACAGCTTGTATCAGTGCATCGCTTGCAATGTTCATAGTTGCATTAGAAGTTGTAGTAGCGAGGCTCATCGAATACATGGTATCGATGGCCTCTAACACCATCACCACGGAACATGGCAGGATATCTCCAACCTTCGGGTATGTGTTCTTCGTCAACTCGCTGGTTTCTGATGTCATCCCCAATAGCGTTTAGCAGTGCCTTTTCGTCAGCATTCTCTGGCAACACAAACTTGGCAGTCTGAAGTTCCGTATCGGTAATGGTGCTACGACTAACACGAGCGTAGCCGATTCTTCTTAGGCCCTTGTATAGAATATATTCACACCACCGATCCCAGTCAGACGGGTCAACGTCATGCATTCCCGAGGTCTCGCTGACATACGTGTTGTAATTTCCTTCTAGTGGGCGTGTGACGAGATAGCTGAGTAGGAATGCTGGGCGATCCGTTGAGCCCATCAATTTAGCCAGATACTCTGATTGCAAACGGCGATCTTCGGGGTCTTCTTCTTGGCCAGAGTGGAACACAAAGACGTCAACCAGTTCTCCATATACATCCAATGTAGCATGAATTGCGGGAGCCAATTCACCTACAGGAGACGGCAGAAGATGGTGAGTAGAGTTAAGGATAGGGAATTTGGATAACAGAGCAGCGCCCCATGTATGCTTATTCGGACCCGGTCCATAGTCGACATACATGCCAAGTTCATGCGCTAACTGTTGTGTGCTGTCGCGATTGCCCATGATGATACGCTGTTCGTCTGATTCCAAGAGACCAACAACATCAACTTCCATCTCACGAAGTAATGCCGCCATGCGCTTTTCGGAGGACCACATATCGTTATCGAGAGAGAAATGTATAGTCCATATTCCAGCAGTTAAAACCTTAGCATCAGCGTGGTACGGTGCATAGTCGTTGGTAGGGAAGCGGAAAAAGGCGGCGACTAAGAACAAGACGTTGATCAAGGCCGCAGCCAAGGTCAGTGACTTGCGCTGCACACCTTGCGCAGCAGCTAGAAGCTTTGCGGGTCTAGTTCTCTTGCCACTCTTGGATGAAATGTTGATGTCAAGCACACCACATCCAATCTGAATCATCATACAGATCATGACCCAGTCAGTACGCTCACGAACAAAAGGACCCCCAGGAACAAAGGCATACGCAACGACCCATACATGGAAGAGAACCATGAAATTGTATATCAGGTAGCCCATACCGAAGACCATAGCTGCACTTTTCTTCGAGGCAGACGCTAATATCGGGTAGGAGACACCAGAGATATAGAATGCCGAAATCAATGCACCAGCATAGCCAGTCCAGTGGTGGTATTGAGTTAGAAAAGCAGCGCCGACACAACCTAATCCATATACAGACCAGCTAGCAAGTAAACCGGGTTTATACATTCCACTCAAAAGACCAGAAGTCATGGCTAGCAGAGTAAGATAGCCATGAATCGAGGCCTCGGGGCCACGATATGGGTACCCTTCCCATACCCATAGAATCATAGTAGATGTATCGCTCAGTAGCGAATGCAGAGCAAACATTATGCCACCGACAGACATAGCGGATAGCCAAGAAGAAAACCAACCAGCTTTTTTAATGGGTGAAACTCCAGCACTAGTCAATACTGGGCGGCGACTAAACCGTAAGGCGGACAGGATACCAATTCCAAGACCTACAGCGTTGAGGCCGCCATTTGCCTCATGCATTATAGGCCAGATTGGGTTGTTAGTGAGCCACGCGTATTTGGCCGTAGACGATAGCGCGAGACCAAGGATAAAGCTGATGATCTTTCCCTCAAGCCGAGCATCGTGTCCTGATTCGGCGATAAAGGATCCAGTCCAGGCCAATACACTGAAGAATACACCGGCCCCTACCGTGAAGAGACGATCGGTAGGTTTGGGAACAAGATAGGCGGCAACACCTACCAGCGACAGAAGGTGGAATAAAATTTGGTAGTTGACGACTAAAGACCGGACAGGCTTGATAACGAAGATGAACGGTGCTAATGTGGTCATTATCAGAGCTTCGTAGCCAGATATTCCCATATACCATAAGGGAAAGTCTACAAGTGGTTAGTTCATCTTACATTGACAGGATCAAAAACTGAGAACTCTGGAGTTTATACTTACACCACACAACGAGGCCAAGACTTGTCAAGATAGACCAGAAGACAAATCCATGATAAACATCCAAGATTGTATCTATCAGACCGAACCAACTGAACTCGGGGCTAAGAAATCCGATAATGGACTTTTCCTTACTATATGACGCAATAGAAAACACAAGTTAAAATCTAATAATTATTCATCGTAGTTAAATTAGGCAATACGTACTATTCGGTCTCTGCAAGAAGGGCAGCTTCCTTAGCACTATATGAAGCTCATTAGGTTAGAAATAGAAATGACGCTTGTATAGCATACTCTATATTGACGTCACTAAATTTGAATATTCATGCTACACATATTGACGCACATACCCTAGGTTTTGTCCTCTGTTGTCCTTAATTATAATATCAAATTTTTGGAAGTCAAATGCTGTTACAGCATCGAAAGCCAAGTCAGATAGAACTAAAGACCACTCGAAAAAGGCGTACGTAGTATACGCTGCGTGAAGTAAAGTTAGTATGGTATGACACGAAACAGATTTTATGGATTGAGTTATAGATACCTCCAGCAATATGATCGACCTTGTGTTTTATGAAAAAGTACACCATGGGGAATAGGGCACCAAAGAAGCATGAGGCAGCGAGCTTGCGATATTTGAGGGCCAACGATCCTGGGTTTGTCAAGGCGATACAGCCGAGTGTCCATGGCAGGGTTGCCACAAGGTATGAAATCATGAAAATATCGTGCCAATCATGGTCATCAGTCGAGGTAACGTAAGTCCAGCCGCCGCAAGTAAGGGTGCGGAAGATTCCCATGAAAGCAGTGATTTTGGCGAGGGTTGGTCCATTTTTGCGGGTGGTGAGATACATCAGGCCAACGAGAGCGAATCGGGGACCTAGAACAAACAAATTCGTGAGTATGTGCCAAGTTTCGGGTCTTTTTGACCATAAATGAAGTGGTAGCTCTTTTTGGTATCATGTCCACGGGGACACAGTTCGTGTGCAACTATCGAGGTGCGTACCAGAAGTCAAGGCGATAAAAAGCATAAAGAAAGACCGCTCCGGGTAGCGGTCTCCGATCGTAGCAGACACAGACGGGAACCACTCGTCAGGATACCCGAACCATTCATTTTGGACAATCTTATGGTAGTGTAGTGAGATTCCAACAGCAAGAGCACTAAGAAATGCAGCTATGCAAGAGTTAACATCAAGTCGGTGCTCAGTTGTGATACTGTCAAAGTACAATACTGACTGTATGCCATAAGCGTGTGCGAATGGGAAACCAAACTGCCATTGAATGACAGCAAGATGCCGTCATCTTTGTCCTTATATGGCGCCATGATGGGCGGATAGGAGATAATAAGTAATCAATGCCGGAAGTATTCAGGGTGTGGCAATATAGAGCATGTCGGTATATATGACGTTGAAGGTAGTCAGCAAGCGTGGCGATCACCACAATAGGAAAAAATATAGGTTTGAGCAAAATATCGGGGAACAAACAAAAACTGTACGAAATACTTGGCTAGTTGAAATAAAAGCTAACAGTGGTACTCTACCCCTTGAAGCTACAAAACGAGGGCAGAGTGGAACAGGCGGAAGCAACACAACTCAGTCGGCGTGATATTAATGACTATTACTCCGTAGACGCGAGACTGTGCAAATCATATATGGAACAGGATAATCGAAAGTTGAAAGGCAAGGAAGCTTAGTATGTACTAAAAATAAGGTGTTTATTTGGCTGGGTTAACCAGACACGTCGTCTTTACAGCTTCAATTTCCGGGTCTCGTCTCGAGCCAAGGAAGGAATTGGATGGACACACATAACTAAATTACTGTGACTAGCAGTCACAACCACCAAACATATCTCAATAATTTACTAGTAAATACACCTAAAAATAGCTTCCGCCAATCATTCCGTAGTAGAGTCTCAACTATTTAGATTGCCAATCACTCACTTATTAGTATTTATCTATGTCCTTGAACATTGGTACGTAACCAATAAACAAGTCTTCCATCAAGCAAGGCTGAGAAGATTTTGCCCCACATTGTTATCGGAAGAAAACAGCAATTCAGCCTTGCAAAAACTTTTTTTTCCTTCCATACATTACGCTATACAACAATATTTTAGCCGTCCCATTCTTCAGTTGATTGAGCTCACAACCACAACCATGGCCGGCGTTTCAGAAAAAGCAAGATTCTTTCTTGAAAAGGCGGTTCCCCAGTTGCGTGAATGGGAAGAGAAAGAAATTTTCACAAAGGTATGTCACTAGTTTTCAAACACTTCCTAATCTCAGTCTTTAACACTCGCAACTCAACTTCAGGACGAAATACGTACTATTGTACAGAAGCGAAGTGATTTCGAACACCGTGTGCTAGCACCAGGCAATAAATCATCCGACTATCTCGAATATGCTTCGTGGGAGAAAACACTCGACTCTCTACGTTCAATACGTTGCCAGCGCCTTAAAATTCGGAACCTTGCCTCGGCACACACTGCACAGGTCAAGCTTCTTTCAATATACGACCGTGGAGTAGGCCGCCACCCCGGTAGCAGAGAACTGTGGGTTTCCTATCTTGACTATGCTGCGTCTATCAAAGCTACCAAGCGTTGGCGTGTCACTGTCACCCGCGCACTAAGAATGCGTCCTACAGATTCAGGTCTATGGATCATGGCTGCGCGAAAAATGGCCAGCCATGGGGATATGGCTTCTGCCCGTCGGTTTTTTATGCGTGGCTGTCGATTCTGTATACAGGATGGAACCGTATGGGCTGAGTATGCCCGCTGCGAAATGCAATGGCTATCCAAAGTCTCTAAAAATAAACATGACAAGCCGACAACCTCTATACAGGCTATATCTGCGGAACAGGTCGATATCGACGACCAGATCAGCATAGGCGGTGACTCTGATTCTGATAGCGACAACGAGGATAAATTCGTCCGTGAAATTGTTAGTAATTCCTCAACTACCGCCACAGATCTCAAGTCAAGCCAGGATACGTCAAATCCTGCCTTAGATGGTGCTCTTCCCCTCGCAATTTTCAATGTTGCGAAGTCTCAAAAATTCTGGGGTGTCGATGCTGCTGAACTTTTCTTCAATATATTTTCAACATTTCGCAGTCTCCCTGTTCATGATCGTCTGGTACAGGCTGTCCAAGATACATTAGATTCCACCTTCCCTCAGCACCCCGTCACTCTCATGTGTCATATTCGCCGATCTACCGCTGGCATCTCGCCCTTCACTGCGGAATTTCCCCGTGGCCTCAAGGTATCCGTACCCATATTTATCAATGCCATCAATCAAACAAATGACAAGCGAGAATTCTGTCGAAAAGCAACCTTATGGTTAGATGGCCTGTTGGAAATAGATGGCCTAGACGAGGATATCTTCAAGGTCTTGAAGCATCTAAAGGAGCTTCTAGTTTAATTTGCTCACAGATATATCAGATCTACAATCATAATTACCTGTACAAATACACTATATTTTTTCTGCACGAGAAAAATATCGCCATGACTCCAATAAAAGTTGCAATCAAATAATGAGAAATTTATGTGTATGGAGTTCTACTAGCCAGCTTATATGCGTGTACATACTCAAGAAGATTACATTGCTTTGTTACGTGAAGCCGTTTCTAAATTGGCTCAATCTAGCAACATGGCTAGCTTACCACAATGCGGCTGAGCGAAGCACAGGTACATGTGAAGAATCAGCCTTCCCGCCTCGAACTCGGCCGGTGGCATCCTTCAAAGCTTGCTCAAAGGAATTAAATCCTGGCTTCCACAAATGCAAGCTCATCGCTTGGATGTCAGCGACTGATAGTATGGCATCTGCCTCACCATAGCTCAAAGGCACCAACGCCTTCCATTTTGATGCATGGTACCATCCAAACAGAGGAGTGTAAAGACTTTTAATATCTTTCATAGAAGTAACGACGGTACCATCTTCGCGACTTTCCGTTAGTAGACTGGATTCAATATAGTCGTAGTCAGAAAAGCGATCTATCGTGCGTTGTCGAGTCTGTTGGCTTAGATACCGAGTATGTTTCGGGTCATACGAAGCGCCGCTTGTTTTGTAATGTCGAGTTTTCTCTCTTCTTGCATAGCGCTGGCGCATATTAGCTTCATAGTCAGCTATCGTGAAGACTTGAGAAGTTATCTCGGTTTTGTTCCGTATCGTGGTGTTAAACATAGCAACTGTAGCGAAATCTTGAGTTCTAACAGGTCGCGAAAAGGTAGCACGCCATTGCAGGTAACATCTCAGCGCTCCGGTTTTCATACGAGCGTTCCGTTTCGATGCCGCCGTTTTTTTTCTGGTCTTTTGGACATCTTGAGGATCGATAGCTGCATCGTGTAGGTCAGTTTGAGCTCAAAATGGGGTAGCTTCTTTCTGGGCGATATATTACCATCACTATCTTGTGTTACTTCTAGCACACCGGTAAACCCATTTAGGGTAAAGTCATACCACAGGACAATGTCGCCTTTTTTCATAGCTGATATCATGCCTACATTGTTTCATCCATTAATATATAATTATACGTTAACATTGTCAGAGACTGGGTACCAGACTGGTGTTATGGCCGCTACTATCTATATTCAGTGCGAACATATATTAGCAATGATTAGAGCATATTACTTTATATCATAGACTTTTTTTTTCTTTAGCATACCTTTATATGGTATAGATAGCCTTTGATACTTTTGAAACTTGTCAATAGACCAATCCTCCATGGTTCCCGGTGAGGTTGCATCTTTTAGTTCAGCCATCGCCAGCCATAATCCAGTCGTTTCTTGACTATAAATATCGGAATTTGCGTGATCAGTCTGGCTTTTCTGGAGAAATTTCTTGCGTGGCTTCGGTCGTGATTCTCTGTTGCTGATATCGGATTCCTCACGCAGAATTCGAGCTCTTTTACGAACTCTACTGAGTCTGTCAGTTGATTGTGACCTAGGCAGGTTGGCCTTACCATCAGGCATAGCTGCCCATCCTTTAAGCGTTGACTGGCACATTGCTACTTTTAAAGTAGACGGAATTCGATGCATACATTTTTCGATGGAAAGAATGGTGTCTACAAGTTAATCAACTCATATTCGGTTATATACACGACATTATCTCATCGGAAAGTTAGAAAAAATGAATTATTGTTCTAGCAGCACCGCCGTCTACGCAAACAAAAACTATTAATTTAATACATGATCTATTAGATAAAACTTGATGGATTGACTATAAAACATTGAACACATTTAAAAAAAAAAAAAAAAAGTTGTGTTTTCTCACATTTTGTCTTGCCCATGATGTAAAGATATGAAGTAGGCAAGGTTCACTTACACAGTAAAGATAAATGAGAATTTAAACAAAAGCTTCAGATAATCATGAACTACTTCAGATTGTGATATTATTGGACGCTACTTGTAGTGCTAGACATTTGATGCTCTTATGCCTGAATTCTCCTCCTGTTAGTGAGCCTCACCGAGAATAACTATGATAACCCTTTTATGTGCATGTAACCCTACTATTGTGCCCACTGTTGTTATCGAAATACTCTAGTACTATTATACATCTTTCTCAGAGTTACATGTAAAGTTACCACTTCGGCATACTGTTATAATGAAAGGGTTAATAAATGTAATAGTAGTGTCAAAGTAGAGACAAGTCGTAGAGAATATAGAGACATTGTGAAGAGATCATATAGTATATCGATAGAATATCATGAGCTTTTTCCATAATATTGACTATATTGGCAAATAAATGAATGGGCTTCTTCGTGCCACGTCTCTACATTAAGAACGCCACATCACACGAAATGTTGTGGCGCTTCTAAATGACGCGACTGGGAAGCGTTCAGAAGATTAGCGTAACGAGAATATCAAAGCAGCAAAACCTTGATGACCGTGCTTCGCCTCTTTCTGATTTCTCCCTGTAGTTCACTGGATCCGGTTCTGTTTCATCTGCTCTCTTGTTTACTGCCAACAAACAGTATTACTAGAAAACTAGACACGACGTTCCTGCCAACACTTCAAATAAGCACTCGGTATTATTTCACAGTTTTGACGATATTCTTCATCCCGCGATGGACAAAGCATAATTGTAGAACCAATCGATCAGCAACAATCGTTCAGCATCCAACACCTGAACCCCGTCAAGCAATCGAGCAACTATATTTTATCACCATACCCTTTATTTTTGCTGGACCATCGTCCTAAAATTTCTCAAATTCTTTTATATTAATCTGTCAACTATTGCGCTTCCACAGCCGGATTCCCGATTCCCAACGTCGACAACTGGTTATAGTTTCTCAAAGTCGCTCCAGAGGCCATCTATCAACTAAATTATCGGGTTGCGACGCGACATTCGCTCATCGCTCGCGATAGCTTGCACCCATAGTCAATTGCACTGACTAGAACATTAGTGCGACACCAGCTTAACGCCTAATAGTCACATCGTGGATTTCTCTTTTAGAGTGTTTTCGCGTGTCTTGCCATCTATCTGTAACCCGTATCGTATCATCGCTGTTCGGTCTAATCTTTCATTATTCACCAACTAGTCTACGGATGGGTCTCTGTGAAATTTAGCAGAAATGAGCGCTTGGATGAATGAGCCTCCCAATCACAATGGAAACGGCTTCACCCTCATGACCGATCCATCGGTTGCCGCATCAACCGGAGCTATGATAGACCCATCTGCGTTCATCGGAAACCAAAACCAGTTCAACCAATCCGGCCAGTTTTCTAGTCAACCCCAACATATGATGGGTATGCAAAACGGCTCTGGCGCGATGCGTAACGCGTCTCCGTCTGCGTTTCAACCGTCCGCTTATCAGACCAATCCTGTTGTACCATCGAAAAGACCGCGTCCCCGTGATGATAGTCTTGCCGGATCACCCCGTCCTAATCCGGGAATGCTACCTACGACGCGCTCCGAGACACCGCAACAAAATTTTAATGGCGCCTTTTCACCAGCCTCCCAACCGCAGAATCCTACGGCGCAAACATCGCAATATCCTCATCTCGTACATAATGGCTCTGCTAATGCCACTCCGTCGCCAATGATGTCACATCAATCTCTGCGACCCGGAAGTGTTCCTCAACGAGTCGCAACTGCCTCTCCTCATCCGTTCTCACCCGGACCACCTCAGTACAACTCTCAGGGATCACCTGCTCCGTCTGATAGCGGGACTCCTCAACCAAACCCTTACATGCAGAACATACAACAACAGAGTTCTTATAACCCGAACTTTTCTGCACCCTCACCTTCACAGCCGCGCCCATCACCTGGCCCCACACCTGCCCCAATGCCATCTCAAGGCGGACAACATCTTTACCAGCAAGCCCCCATGCATAACCAACGCAACTCCATGGACCAACAGAAGATGGCAGCTGCTTACCCGGCACGATTTCAACAGCATATGCAGTCTCAGGGAATCCCACCCACTCAAGCTCAAACTCAAGCTCAAGCTCAGGTACAGATGCAGACGACTGGTCGTATCGCTCAACCTCAACTTCAGGCTGGCCAACATTCTCCCGCGATGGGAAATGGCCAGCAATCAGGACCTGGGATTCGAAGCCAACCCCGTCCTATGCTACGTATGGACCCTGATACATTCATGAAGAACCTCGTTGGATTCTGCGCGTCTAGGAACTTGCCGCTTGATCCTAACCCCATGATTGGATCCCGACCTGTTAGTCTGTTGCTACTATTTCAACATGTACAAAATCGTGGTATGTTTCAAGGTGTGAATGCGACCAACAAATGGCCTCACATCGCACAGGCTTTGCAATTTCCTCCGAACCAGATGACAAATATACCTCAGGTATTGAGGATGATTTATGAACAGAACCTGCTGAAGTTTGAAGAGGCGTGGTCTGCGAATCAACGCAAGATTTCCCAACAAGTTCCTGTGCAGCCTAATACTGGAGTTCCGGGAACTCCCACCATGACTGGGAAACAACTGCCTGCTCAGCAGCATCCGTCACATCAGCTCCCGCCCCATATGATGTCTACGACAACATCTACCCCGAACTCGACATCTGCGAAACAGCCAAGCACGCCCCAGCCATTACCGACAGCAGCTAACAACTTTCAACAACCCCATACACCTGGTCAAGCCATACCAAATCACTCTCGAAGCACACAATCTCGTGGGGTCGACCAGACGCCTACTGAACATGGCTTGCAGAATGTCGATGCCACCGTGGGAGCCACGCCCCTGGGTCCTTCGACTGTTCCACCAGGGATGGTTATGTTGGAGAAACCGCCCAATTTTCTTACTGACACTGGCGAATACATTCCACGTAGTCGTGAAATAGGTACCTGGGGGGTCTTGAACCTAAGTACCCTCAATAATATCGGCTTTGATCTCGAGCGAATGCGCCCCGACGTACCACCTGTCCAGGAATTGGGCCATGTTGACATTGCTGCGCTCACACGTAGTATTGAATCTGGTATGCATGGTGAGATCCGTATGGCACTTGATACTCTTGCTAGTGTCAGTGCCTCTGTACATCAACTCCATACAGTGCAGCTGCAATATTGCGATGATCTAGTGGACGTTTTAATTGAGTGTGCGACGACCCAACTGGATGTTTTACTTGACAATAGCGAACAAATATCTGACGAGATTGAACTGCCATCATATGAGGAGCTCATGCGAATGACAAAGGAAGAATCTTTCCAGGTTCTTGATACTCCGGAATTTGGATCCATTGAGCACGTCATGCACCGATCTGTTGATCGGATCATTTGCATCATCAGCATTCTTCGCAACCTGTCGTGCCATTCCGAGGACATGTTGAGTATGTCGTCCCTAGCGGACGACTCGGTGATAGATCTTATCTGCTCTCTTATCCGTTATATTGGAACAAGAAGAAAGTTTCTTCGCACAGAAGCTAATACCCTTGATTTTTTCAAGGATTGCATAATCCTCGTGTCGAATGCTGCCTCTTCAATGGAGATTGATAGTCGAGATCACGCCTTGACATTGCTGCATCTTCTCCTCATGTTTGCTCCCGCATCTTCGCTGGATGAAAATGACGGTGCAGTATATTTTGAGTCTTACGATCCGATGGCGCATCCATACCTGCCACATGCTGTTGACTCTTTGGCGAAGATATTGGCACGCGACGAACCTAACAGATCACACTATCGCACCATATTTTCTACCGACCTGTCAGTGCAGTACCCATTGGAACTTCTCACACGCGCATTTGCCCTTGCCATATCACCAATACCTGATTATTCGAAAGACGCGCGCCAACCTATGATCGCAACGTTGGTGGAATGCAGAAAACCTTACCTGATGCAGGGATTACTGGCTGCTGATATCCTGCTTAGCATGGCACCTAATTACGAAATTCCCGTTGTTCGACTTTGGCTTTCACCAGCCAATGGGATAGCGCCTAGTCTTCTGCATCTGTCACAGTTCTTGGGATCTCAGTATGATCTCCAAGCTCGGCCTAATGCCACAAGAGGCCCTATCCCGAAGAAGGATGAGTCACTTATCTATATGGTTTCTTTGGTTGTCGGTGTTATTAAGAAGATGGTTGACAAATGCAGAGACCCAGTTGACGATGAATCTGTGCCTACGGAGACTTTGCCTAGCAAAGAGATGCTTATCAACACATTGTCCTTTGTCGCACCGGAGTGGACCAGTGAAGGTGTTGTTCAACAAATCATCTCTCTTTCTGCGTTGTCATTGTAAAAGAATCTTCCCCATGATAACTGTTAATAGGCACTGGACCATTCCAAGTATCATTGTTATCTATATTTTATTGTCATAACTTTACATTTTGTTTCTGCTATCTTTCCATTTCTTTTTTGGTATATGAAGGGATTGGAGGGGGGGCTTGGTTATCGCTTGTGTGTTTTATATTCTATCTTATTTTATCTGCCTTGTTCTGGTGGGGTTGCAATGGCTTCAGTCAATATATTATATTCTTCATTTACAGTTGGTAGCTGCTTGATAGTGATGAATATTTTTAACGGATAAATCAAGATATACTGGTTAGAATATGGTTGATTATATGATTTGATTTACATATGATTATACAAAAAAGGCTAATGAAGTTGCCTTTCTGCTACGAGTACGAGAAATACTCAACGATGAGATAATGAAGCGTATCAATTACGCGCTCTCATGCAACGATAGTGTTTAGACTCGTAAAATAGTACGATCACTGGATTGTTTAAATAGTGCAATAGACACCATTAATTCAAAGGCCTTGACTTCCTAACCACGACTTTACACGATACATGTATTGACCCTAATTGCATTGTATAGTAGTCAGCAAAGATATCTTACTGGGATTAAGATATTGCGTAGATACAATACAACTTTGTGTGGACTCTTACCTTGATGGTGACATGATTATTCACGGGATTGAGTTTGATGTCAGTGCTAGGAATTTCAAGAGCTTCTTGCAGTTGTAGCTTTAAAGTGTTGGCATTGCCTTCAATACGACGAATGGTGGTTGTGTATGCCTTCGAAGCACGGTCTTGAGTTTGGTAGATAGGCAGATTTTTGGAAGCAGTCCGGGCAATAGAGTATTTTTGGCTTGGGATATGAACGCTGGCTGTACTTGTGTCTGCCAATATCCTAGGTATCACAATAGTCTCTGTGGCATAGGTGCGCACTGATAGTAATCTTGACGTCGAGACGGCAACTGCTCGCGATGTTCCAGAAAAGAAAAACATAATGCCTCGAAGGGTAGGGAACTGAGAACGTTAGATATACAACTCCATGGGATCGTTCTACTGCATGATTATCATGAGATGTTCGTCGCTGCAAAATTACAAATGATGGGTAATTAGCGGATAAATAAACACACGTGACACTACACGTGCGTGCTGCTGGCATTCAAGCTGACAGCTGGCAGAGGAGATAGCAACTGATGGACTGGCTTGGCTGTCTAGCAGAAATAATATTTTTCTAGCTTGTCGGAGCGAAAAGGAAGGAGGGGGAGGGGTGGATGTGGGCTCCCCACCAATTAACGAATTCAAAATGATAGAATGTGTGATTTTTTAGTAGCGTTGGCTGGCGATTTGTTGCGTGACAGGAAATTTGTGGCGTTGCTCTGAGCGTCTTGCTATACACTCTACGATCTATCCAGAAGGCTGACAAGTTTGAATTCTGCCTTCACGATCAATTGAAGTACCTTCTCTTGTAATTTCGTTTGCTGATTGGCATTCGCTCCTTCTCGTTTTTTTGCACTATAAACTATAGCGCTTTACTGTGCCCTACCAACATCGAACAGCACCGATATCAACGAAACCCCCTCAAGCCAACAAGTGCCGTATTTTCTTGTGGCCCAAAATTTCTTCCTCTTACAACTGTACCCACGACGACCGTTTTACTGTCAAGAATCAAGAAACCCATCATGGCTGCCGATACTACCCCTTCGCCTCTGGGCTACTCACTGGTTGATAAATTCGCCCCGCAGCTTTCTCGCCATCTCTTCCTTCATTTGATTGATTTTGAGTCGCAGCGTGCGCAACAAGCTAACGATGATGCTGCTACGAGAAACATCCTCGAGGCTAAGATCTACCTGCTGAAGGACACCAACATGGCCGACTACGTGGCGAGCATGTACTGCCAACTTCACGGTGTTGATAGCGCACCCGAAGAGTACGCTAAGAAGCGCGAGGCTGTACTCGACCAGCTTGAGAAGAGCGAGAGCGAGACCGCTACTATCTCCGACCTGCTAACTCAGGAGGAGGTTGTAAATGCCCTCCGCAGTGATAAGGTTGCCAATCTGCAATTCCTCGAGAAGGAGCACAATGTATGTCCTCTTCGTGAATGCTCCCGTCTGTCAGAATATGTAGCGCTTCCGTAAAGCTTTCTTTTCTGACTAAAGTCATGTTATATATATCTTCTGAAAATATGTGCTTTATATCTACTGAACCTTGCGGAAACGACGCACTATGAGCCTCTCCCCCTCTGACCTCAAATCGTTCTAATTGACTAGCATATACTAATACATGCGAGCTAGGTTACTGTCGATATGGTCAATGCTCTCTACGATAACGGCGAGTTCCACTTCCGCTGTGGAAACTACGCCCTTGCCGCTGATCTCCTATATAAGTTCCGTGTTCTATCAACTGACGACGACAAGGTCTCGAAGGCTACCTGGGGTAAACTAGCCTGTGATATCCTGGATACTAACTGGGAACAAGCACTTGAAGAGATTGTCAAGGTCAAGGAGGGTATTGAGACCAAGCTCTTCAACAAGCCCCGCGCGCAGCTGGATCACCGCACAATGCTTATCCACTGGTCGCTGTTTCCCCTTTTCAACGACGAGAGTGCTCGTGAGCCTCTCCTGGATATGCTTTTCAGCCCCAACTACATCAACACTATCCAGACGACCTGCCCTTGGATCCTGCGGTACTTGGTTGCTGCTGTGATTACTGGCCGCAGCCGCGCTCGCAGTTCCAGTGTTCATCAGAAGCAAATGAAAGATGTCGTTCGTTATGTGCGCCAAGAGCTCTACGAGTATCAGGACCCTGTTATCGAGTTCATTAGCGCTCTGTACCTTGATTTTGAGTTTGATGCGGCTAGAGAGGCTCTTCGCAAAAGTGAAGAGGTCTGCCAAAACGACTTCTTTCTATTCAACAGCACTGATTCTTTCGTGGAGGCTGCCCGCCATCTGATCTGTGAGAGCTACTTCAAGGTGTCGAGCCGTGTTAGCATTCCTGACTTGTCCGAAAAGCTTGGCCTGAATCCCGATGATGGCGAGAAGTGGATTGTCAAGTTGATCTATGAAAGCCGGATAGACGCTAAGATTGATGCCCAGGCCGGGACCATTACCATCAACCAGCCCCAGAACAACGTGCATCAGCAGGTTGTCGAGAAAACCAAGGGTGTTTTCTTCCGCACTACAGTTATGTCGTCAGCGCTTAGCAAGTAGATCATGATTGGCAACTATGCCCGACTTCAGTACGCATTTTGTATCACACCTTTGTCTGCTTAGCTTACTTGATGTCTCGATCCCCTGAATCTGCCTTGGTGCCATTGTCTTTCGTTTCTAGACTTCTGCTCTCCAGTCTATGCACATATCCATACTCCCATGTTTACTTTTTTTGTTTCTTTACTTTGAGCTAAGCTGCGACGCATATCTAGTTGTTGAGCGATTATATTACCTGGTCTCCCCCTCCGTCTTGCTATTCCTGCTTCACGCTATTTGGCCTGTACTTTGAGGAGAATGGATATAGGTTAGTATAGCCTTACTGTTTTGTTACCTGCGATTGTCTGTGTGTTATTTGGTATCAACACAAGAGACAAACATCAATGCTGAGCTCAGGCCTAAGCTATCGAAGATAATAATCGGCGTCTTCGCAACAATGCTAAAAGTGGATGGCGTAACATGCATCTTGCTTCTCAATTGCTTCTCATTATCATTTCACTTTTGTCATTACCACTAAAAGGAGTTTGGTTTCTTTCGGTTTTTCGGTTGTTTCAAGAAGGTGGGGGTGGCGCTGGTCGAAGATGGCGATGGCATCTGGAATACTATTAACCGAAAACATGAAAAAAAAGAGATATATATATATATATATATATATATTAACGCGCCACATGGTTGAATCTTTGCAAGTTGTTCCGAATGGCATACAGTAATATATTAAGCATAATAAAAAAGGGACGGGTGTTAGATATATATTTCTTTACCACAGCTCCAAATTTCGTGCGACGTATGATGTCTCTTCGACATCAGTAGCGACGTATCATCCTCGTAAGATTGTCTATGACATTTTACATCAAATCATATACTTTGTACCGTGATATGAGCCTTGAGTCTCTGTAAAACATCATCCTTGAGCCACCACTCTCCGTTTTCCTCTGTGGGGGTCTCGCTGTTGAGAGTCCTTTCCTTGGCCCTTTGTCGAGCTTCATCCCAATCAAACAACATGCGCAGGCCCAAGAGAGAGTCGCGGCTTGTTCCTGATGTACATGCCGTCTCTAATTCTAGACGAGCATCTACCGCAGAGACAGACGCTGCAGATACAGCACCCTCTCCGGAAGTGATGTGAGGGTCAAGCAATGTGGCTTGATCACCTGAAGACATTGATTCAAGCGCTGGTAGATGAAACAGCCATTCCATGGGGTTAGGCTTTTGGGGAGTCGGTGTAGAAACAGAGGCATTGCTATTTGAGGCAAGAACATCAAAAGGTGTATCAGTTGCCGGCCGGGCACGTAGATGAACTTCATGAGTCTTGGCAAATGCTATTGCTATTTCAGGGTTATTAACAAAATCGATGTTGGAATCCCAGTAATCCGTACCGCCATGTACATGAATGTGTGATATGTCATCGATATGAGGTAGCAAAAATGGTGCATTGCGTGTTTGTGGCGTTCCACTGACGTGGGGCTTCATGGTGATAGTGACTGGAGCAGTGATGACGTCTCCCGAAGATGCATCGCAAACTACAATACAACGAGCTTCCGCAGCAAGGACCCAAAGATGACGGAAAGCTTGTAAATGAGCTCGGTTATCCATGACGGTGGCTGGGAAAACTGGATAAAACGAGGCCAAAAGAGCGCCAATGGCAAGGTTATGAGTTCCTAATGTCATAGAGCCCATGCTGAGAAATATGATACCAATAGCCATGTGAGCAGCCATATGTGAGCCGTAGGGAACATCTGGGTCTGTACGTCCATGGAGGGCTCGCAACCGTCTCATGACTTTGATGTCACCAGTGCCAGACATAACTGCCGCCGAAGACAGTGCTGTAATATCTTGACAAGTGCGAAGAGTATGCCTAGCCAATTCTTCATCATAACAGCTGACACCATGATCATTGCCACACCGGCCCTGAGAGATATTTAGTAGTCGGCTAAAATGATCTAAAAAATGGACAAGTAAGTCGCGGGCTTCCAGATTTGCAGAGCCCGCAAAGCGTAAGCCAATCGAGAAACACAAGCCACCGAGTATGCTAAAAAATGCAAGATCACTACTGGTAAGACGAACAGTAGTGGAGAGGTCGATACGGCGACGGTAGGCTAATGGTAGACTCTTACATACCCAATCAATGGACGGTTGGATTTGTGACCAAAGAATCAAGTTTTTAGCCACTGTACGAAGCAATAGCAAATCTGGGCGTACATAATCAAATTGTACGATCGAATCCGGTACATCTACCTTGCGGGCTACTAGAGGATCCTCAGATTTCATATGTATCAAAGCGAGAGCGATGACGGCACCACTTGCACTGCGATCTAGAACATTTACCTGTTCAACACGTTTCGGGGCGGTGGCTGCTGTCAAAAGCCTGTTGGTCACGTCCATGTCGTGAAGACCTTTAAGATCGGCTCCTTTACCGAGATTGATAAAACCAAGAGCAAAGCCTGCCGCAAGACGGTATCCCTCGCTTCTTAGGGTGTCAAAAACTCCATCATCCTCTTCCGGTAATGCGTCAGTATCGGTCTCAGGACTATAAAGCACTTCAGACAACATGATCTCACTCATACGCCTGTGTTGTGTGTTACAATACAGCAATCCAATTCCCATGATTCCAGTAGTCTGAGTCAAAGGAGATAGATTGAGCTCTGCCGCACCACGAGGTAACATTCGTGTGACATGAACAGACAAAAGACGAGTAATCAGAGAGTCCATACTGCCGATGTGAGAGACTGCCAGTCCGAGAAGTAGTCCGATGGATGTCATGTTATGCTTCGGTGTGAGGTATTTGAAAGACACCCACTTTGCTACATTGCGCAAATGCCCATTCAGCCCAAGAGCCAAAAGTAAGCCAGCGTGTCGATTGCTGAGCTCCTGATCGGGCTTATTGAAAAGGATCCATGAAGTATCAATTCCTTTAGCCTTCGGAGAGATACACAGCCCGGTGGACACGCCTTGATGGAAGAAACTCCAGCAAACTTTTTCTTCTGTGAAAACTGAGCGATCAACACCTACGGTTACATTTGTAGGCTTTACAACACAATTTAAACAGAAGCCTGGGGTCGGTGTCTTTTGTGTTGGCAAAGGAAACCGATGTCCGTAGGTTAGCATGCCGCGGCCGGTTGGGGCTGCTAGTGTGCACAATGCGACCCGTGATACTAGATCTTTCTGTTTTTCTAGATATACGCTCTCTGACCAATCTTGTTGTTGCGAAAGTGTCACTACACGTGTGCAAAGCGTAGAAGTCATATCCAATGCATCCATAAGACGTCTATCGCCCTTGAAGAGGGCACGGAGCAAGGTGTCTTTCGCCAGATTCGTTAGATTACTACTGTTTCCGACATCAGAGATCTTCGGAACCTGTTTAGTGCTCTGGCATAGCAGTTGCAAGTCCCATGTAGCAGCATGAGATGAAGCCTATATTCAGTTGTTAGTTATTTAGCGAGTTTAGGCCAGGTTCAAGTGCATATTTGATATTATGATAGCAACTAGGTGAAGACTGACCGTAAGATGAGGACGGCGTCGAGTATGCAATGCCAGTGACTCAGGACTCGTACTTTGAACATTGTGGTAGATATCCGTGCGATTGATAAGCCTCAATAGCTCATGGGGCCATATAGGTGGCGGAGAAGCCTGACACAAAATTATCGGGTCCCAAAAGATTGGCATGAGCGCTTCAGGAAACGCTTCCAAGGTGATTGATGAGCTCATGCCAGCTTTGTACATAGCTTCAACAGTAGCTGCACAAGATGACCCAGGCTTCAGAGAAGAAAAAAACCGTTTGAGGAATGATGTGTGTGGTGTTATAGATGCTACATATTTGTGTAGCGGCGAAAGTTCAGCTTGCATGTTATTTGGTGCGACTTGCGCAATCTCTAGAACATCGATAAGACTAGGGAAGATAGAGCGGCTATCTCCCGAAATACGGGATTGTATCCACGAGAAAACGCATAAATTCGTATCCGGGCATGGTACTGCCGCTGGCAGGACAACTTCTGAAAATGATGTTAGTTCTATTATACTGTTTTGGTCTCAAATAAAATTCTTCAAGGAGTAGCCACAAAATCATACCATGGTCAAATCGAGGATCGATTGGCTCTTGTACACCAATTTCATAGCCAGACTTCAATGACATAGGCTGCCAGCCCATCCATCGAAGTATCTGTGCTAATAGAACACGAGTGCCAGCTCGGCCAAGTGGGCCACCTTCTGGGATAGTTGCATCTAGCTTTTGCTCTTCCATGAGTAGGTGCATACCGACCACGATATTTCTAATAGTGATCAATCGGCTTTCAATAGAGAGACCGCCGGAAGCTGGTAGGTACCCGTGGTGCCCCAAGGCCATAACACCGGTAGAACTGGCCAAGAATCGAGCGGCATATCGTATGTGTGCTGCCATGAAATGGTCTGCACTATCTTCTAGTCCAACGGGCGTGACATTATCAAGAGCCCATGACCATGCAGGCCCCAAAAGCCAAGTTGGCACAGCGGTAGCATTGGCGCTTACATGCATTTGCAACGCACCCCAGTTGTAGCCAGCACATCTAGAGCCGTTGGAGGACGGCGGACGCCGCCGCCGCTTGCTTGGAGTAGAATGGAAAGACGGGTCAGATGTTGGCCGTGCAGTGCTCACATTTAAGAACAAAGACAGCAGTAGTATGACCAGTGCTGACCACTCAACGTCCGCAACGTCAAGCCCTTCGCTATGTATCCACTGGATAATTTGCCACCATCCACATAACATTGTCTCTCCCATTCCACCAGGCACAACAATCCGGCAAACGTCTAAAATGGCACGGACATGTCGATGTGTAGGTTCCATCTGTATCTTGACGTGATGTATTCTAGACGCTTTGTCGACAATATCGATAGACCCTGAAACATTGCGAAACCGCAAAGATTCAATGTCATTGATTGGAACATGGATTGCCTGTGGCTGTGGACATTTATCATCTTGTGCGGCCTTAGGAATGAATTGTAAAGATCTAATGTTGTCTATGTTAAATGTCGGAAGTTCAATCGTCGATGGTTTGCTCCAGGGTGCTTGAATCGAAAGCTCACGATTGCCTGTGGTGTTTTCGGACAAGATGAGCATCATTGTAGTTTCTCCATCAACAATCTTGCAAGAATCAATGACCCCAGAAGCTCGCTGGTCATCGCAAGGACCTAACGTTAACATGTCAGGTAGATTCTTGCTTCGAGCATGACGGCTGATTTGAAGGGTTATCAAGTCAAGCTTGTGTTCAGTCGAATCTTGGATAGCTATCATAATAGTTATGTGTCCAGAGTTATGTGAGAAGGATATTGGGTGAACGATGTTAAAGATTCGAGGAGTGGCTTGTGGTGGTTGGCCAACACTATATCGAATACCATTAAGTGTCTGGTTATCTACTGACAAACTTTTGATCTTGGAAAAAGAAATCTCTTGGACGAACCCATCGAAGTTGCCATCTTGTGGTCCGAGAGAGTGGAAGGCTGAAGTATCAAATTCGCTACCACTGCGGGAGTCATCTGGAATCGATTCAACGTTTGGGTCGAGAAAACTATTCAGGCCTAAATGTGTAGTCTGTGCGTAGCTATGGGCACTGCTTAATCGTCCGTTGTGAAATGACTCGATGCGTTTTGTCTGGCTACTTTCAGCAAAAACAGAACGCTCTTGAGAGGCGGGCATATCAACGCGCGCCAAGGAGCTCAGGCGCTTTGACTGCCTTCTCGTGATGACTGGATCTCGTTCTTTTTCGAGCGACGCTGCAAATACCTGCTGCTGTTGAGCTCGTTCTTTTTCCTTCTCTGTAGTTTTTCTAGTTCTCTTTCCGGGTAAGGTAGCACCAAAACTTTCTCTATAACTGCTACGAACCGGTGTTCTGGCCTCCATGGGCGCTGTTGATGCTGCTGCTGCCGCAACAAACCCAGGAGCCATGGAGCTTCGACGCCGATCAACCTTTGACCCAGTCACAGTACGGCAATTATTGATGAAAGGGTCAACAATAGGCAGATATCTAACTCGCCATAGTGAATATCGGGCAGTTTCACGGTTTATGGTGATAGCTAGTATGAGTGGTTCACAGCCACTCAGCTGTTCTGACACTATCTCCTGAATATCCAATATCTCTTCACTAAGCTCGAGAAATGCAGGTCGAGGAGCTGGAGTAGTCTTGCGTTTGTCAGCAACCATAGGTTCAGGTGTAGTCATGACAGCAAGACCTAACTCGAGTAATGGATCAAGTAGTGTCACCAAGCGAGGCCAGTGTGATGAAGATAGCTGGACAACTGGCTGGAGCATCGATCCAAGGGTTGAGCTAAGCCTGAGAGAAAGAGTGGCAGGTTTTCCTAGTGTTTCCACTGAAAACTTGGGTGCTGTTGGCGTTGGAGGGTCGACTGAAAATATAGGATGTGAAGATGTGAATGAGTTTGGCGGCACACGAGGAAACCGCAAACCGGCAGCGATGCTTTGATCGCTATGTTTCTTTCGTTGTATAAGAAGTCCCTGGGGGAGAGGACATGCAGTTTCGACTTCGAACGGCATATGGACTATGTGGCTAGCACCTGATAAAAAGAAGATATGGGCCTGTGTTTTTAGAAATACTACCAAGGCTTTAGCTAACTTCGAGCCGTCTCTGGATATGGACGGCAGCCGTCCACCTTTTTCTGGAGGGCTATTGAGACTAGCGCTACCAGTTGAGCCTTCGGTAGTTGTTGGAAAATAAGTCAAAACGGCTTGTCGAATATCTTCCTTTTCTATCGTGAAATTGAATGTTTTACGAAAGATGTTTCCCCGTGCCCATATCACGGCCTTCGGCGTCACCAACAGCTCCTCCTCAACAGCTGGATCACATTTTGTGTCCAATGTTACACTCCATGAATAGCTAGAAGTCGGGGGGTCTATCGGAAGTAGAAGTTCATCTATAGCATGCTGAAGGACTGTAGGTTGATGAAGCCCAAGAGAAATAACTTGGGCCATGATATGTCTCCTAGCAGCAAGCGTCAGCTGGAAGTACCGCTAGGAACTGTGAGGCGTCGATTCGGCAAAGAGATTGCAAAACTTCAAAAGAGTGAGTTAGCTCAAGAATCCGAATACACACGACAGCCTGTTGATATTGATATAAACACATACATTTGAATATGGGTAGGGAGTTTATACAAGCACACAGATAAGCTTCAGCGATGCACGCCTTACTTTGGACAATGGTTGTAAAAATGAAAGTGTTCTAGGTAAGCAGTAAATCTAGATGATCGCTGAATATTCAATTATCATCCAGTCGCGTTTCTCGCCATACAACAGTATTTATTACCAGCTTAACGCGTTACTGTTGCTGCCGCTGTTGCCGTTGCACGTATATGTGGTTGCTGATTGTGGAAATGTGGGAAAAAAAAACAAGACCAAGGCAGGTTCTTCTTTTTTAATCAGGCTAACCCTTGGAATTAGTATCAAAACCCTCTTAGTGAGAGCATAGAAAACGTGAAGAGTAAATGTTGTTCGTTTTGTCAATCTTTTCCAGAGCGTTTGGCGCATAACATGAAAGAGAATCTGGGGATTTAGACGGCTATACATATTGTTATTGATATATGTGTATCAACGTTTTTTCCAAGTACTATAAGTACTACTTACTAGCAAAAAATATAATCTTAGTGGGGATTAGCATCGAGAGCTTACAGATCAAGGAGCTTGGGCCACTACTCAGGTGGCGTGGCTGACAAAGAAAAGTGCCACATTTATTAGCCTTGAGTTGCTGTGGCTTCCCAACTGACGTAGGGCTTCTTAGTTATCGGGAATTTATTAGCTTGGGAGTTAAGCATGGCATTGGAGTAATGAGTTGACGATTTGTTTTGCGACATATTCATTGAATTTTACTCTTTACTAATACTTCGTAATACGTTGATTTCAACCCCTTGTCTGCAATAGCGTTGTTCATTTCATGACACTGAGTAGCACTTCACATATCGCCCATATACACGGCACGTTATTCTACAACGAACCTCGCAGTCTGTTTTGCGCGCTACCTCCAAACTTCGACGCCGATTAATATATCGAGAAATAGAGACAATCAAGATACACTGGCGTCATGGCTCGTACGGGGAATTCTGGTACGCCATCAGGGGGCTTATCTAGTTCTCGACCGTTTGTCGAAGAAGATGAAGATGGTACGCATGCTGACGCGCCTGGATTGCAAGAGGATGTAAACATGAACGTCCCAGGAGTTTCTTTATCGCAACTATCAGTAGTGAAATGTGATATTGATCGCAATGTAACGCCTGAAGCTTCTTATGGGAAGGACTCCGATGACAATCCAAATATGAAAGACACAACAACTACTGTATTGAAACCTTGCGCATCTCCTACGTTAGAACCCACCTCGGATCAATCGATGACTGCCGACATTCGCAACAACAATGACCAGCCCATCTCTGGAGGTAGTGATTTATCATCAACTGAAGCTTCGCAGTCTAATTCTGAGGGATCTGAAGAGTCCGAAGACGACTCAGAAGAAGAAGAGGAGGAGCCTCGCTTGAAAACTGCCCGTCTTACGTCCAGTCTTGGTCCAGTTTATCGCAATGGAGATGCCACGAGCGCATTTCTTGTTGGTGGTGAAAAAATGGTTGTAGGCACTCACAACGGTAATATCGTAAGTCTCGTGCTGTACCTTTCTTCGTCCGTCTCTAATTAGACTACTATAGCATGTTTTCCAAATGCCGACTTTCGAAGTTTTACGTGTTTATCATGCCCATTCTGCTTCGGTTACCGCAATATCCATATCGCCATTTCCTCCACCACCATCCCATATCATGACTGAGCATGGTTCATCTGTTCCACCCATCGCACCTATTCGACACCCATCGACGACATCATCAATAGCATCTGGCTCTACCAACACACGCTCTGCAAACCAGAAGGGCGCCCCATCAGTGCCCAATGTGCCATCCAACCACATATACATCGCGACATCATCGACAGATGGTAACGTTTGCATCCAGTCACTTGTGGACCTGAAAGACGTACAACTCAGAAACTTCGCTCGCCCTGTTCAGGCAGTAGCCCTTTCGCCTGAATACAAATCTGATCGTACATATCTATCTGGCGGTCTAGCTGGAAACCTTATAGTTACTATCGGTGGCTCGCCTGGTCGAAGTACGTCTACTACTATAGGCACTGCTGCTGCAACTGCATCTGGCTGGCTCGGATCAATCGGCCTTGGTGCTGGCGCCGGCAAGGACACTATATTGCATAGTGGCGAGGGGGCGGTCAGCAATATCAAGTGGTCCTTATCTGGACGTCATGTCTCTTGGTTGAATGAATTTGGTATCAAAATCATGCGATCACACCTACATCTTGCTACTACAAATGATACTACCGAAGATGCATGGAAGCGGATAGGACATATTGATCGACCACAAAGTGAGGAATGGGATACCATGGCAGGTGTCTGGAAAGGACGTCTTGAGTGGATAGATGAGAAGTCTATCGAGACGGAAACTGCCTACACCACATCACAAACGAGAGAGTTTCCTACAACAAAAACTATAAGTAAAAAAATCGAAAGACTTGTTGTAGGATGGGGTAGTACAATATGGATAATACATGTGCATCCTGGAGAGATTGGAGTTGGCAAGCAAGTTGGCGAACGAATCGCTGGCTGGGCTGAGATTGCAAACATGTAAGCTCAACTAACACCACCTTCCTATCTTCCGCTGTAGTCGTTAAACTTGCTAATCAGTACGTTGCAGTTTGCGTATGGATTGTATCATCTCTGGTCTGTCCTTTTTTTCAGAAAATCTTCTTATTGTATTAGCTTTCAATCCACCCGATGATCAAGACTCACATACGGTCTTTCATAGCGACAAGAATGCTGGTGGCCCTTCTGGTGGTATCAAACGTCACCAAAACAATCGGCCTCCAGAGTTGAGACTTCTTGATCTGGAGTCACAGAAGGAGGTAGACGAGACGGGTCTCATAATAAGTCGCTATGAGCGACTTTCCTGTAATGATTACCACCTTGGAGTACTTCCAGCTACTCGCGAGCTTTCGAGTATGGCTTCTAAAGGAACCCTGGAAACCATAGCTGGCCTTGGAACTGATATGTGGAACGCTGCAATAAACCCAATGAGCCTCTTTAGCTCTTCTGCTAGCGTCGTTACTCGAAACAGCAACGACGATGCTGCATCTCGGATATCTAGCGTCGCTGGAACATCTGCTGTTACCGTTGATAGGGCATCTTCTGCATTGCACCCAAACATGACCAAGCCCGGCATGAAAATATTTATACATAGTCCATATGATTGTGTGCTTGCGACAAAACGCGACCTTGTTGATCACCTGGCCTGGCTTCTGGAGCAAAAGGAATACCAACAGGCTTGGGAGTTGTTGGATGAGCACTCTGAAATTCTAGACTCCTTCCCTGGGAAAGCTACCACCGTAGGTGCCTCCACAAGTGAGGCTGTCTTGACTGACGATGCCTCAGTCTCAACTACAGTCCCGGGATCAAATCATTGCATTACGGAAAAAGAAAAGCGTCGCGTTGGCGAGCTTTGGATACGTTCTATTATCGAAGCAGGTGATTGGGCTAAGGCGGGTAACATATGTGGACGTGTCCTAACCACTGGGGATCGCTGGCAAAAATGGGTGTGGACTTTTGCTGGTGCTCACAGATTTGACGAAATAGTCGAATACCTTCCTATACAGCGCCTCGAGCCTCCTATACCACCAACTTGTTATGAGGTCATTCTTGGCCATTACATCAAAACCGACAAGCCGAAAATGGGAGATATTCTCATGAAATGGCCTACTGAGCTATTCGACATCAACGCTATTACAACTACCCTCGAAAATCAACTGAAATTCCGAGATGTTCGCGAGGATAGTGTTGAAGCTGGTGTTATAGGCCGCGATTGGCGCATCGTTGTGGGGTGCCTAGCACGTCTTCATGAAGCAAACGGTAGAAGCCGGGAAGCCCTCAAATGTTACATTCGTTTGCAGGATGCGGATTCGGCTTTTCGGCTCATTCGTGAGTGCCATCTTGCGGACGCCGTTGTTGATGATATCCCAAGCTTTATCGGACTGAGAGTAGTTCCAGAAAGAAAGCCGACGATGACGCAGAAGGATTATGAACAGGCAACTAATGAAGCCATTACATTACTTGTCAACGAAGCTCATCATGGCCTAGTGAGGCCCAGCGCAGTCCTCAAACAATTGACCGCCAAGGGAATGAACTTGTACGTTTTTTTCTATCTGCGTGGCTTGTGGACAAAAACCAGTATCTGTGACGCTGATGAGCTTCCTGTCAATTCTACAGGCGTCAGTGGGGCGGTTGACAGGATAGTTGCGGAGAGCAAATCACTCGTCGACGAACATGCAGATTTAGCCGTATCTCTATTCGCTACTTATGATCGGGCCCTGCTTCTTGCTTTCCTGAAAACATCTACTTCTTATACCTTTGAACTAGCCGTTAAAGAATGTGAAACCCGTCAATACGATGATGAGCTTGTCTTTTTATACTCGAAAACTGGACAGATGAAGAAGGCTTTGTTCCTGATCATTGATCGGCTTCATGATGTCTCAAAAGCAATCTGTTTTGCTAAGGAACAAGACGATCCTGATCTTTGGGAAGATCTTCTTGAGTATAGCATGGATAAACCGCGTTTTATTAGGGGACTTCTCGAACAGGTCGGCACAGCTATAGATCCTATCCGTCTTGTACGCCGTATACCGGAAGGTCTCGAAATTGATGGCCTACGTGAAGGCCTTGGGCACATGCTTCGGGAGCACGAGATAATGGGCTCTATATCTGAAGGTGCAGCTCGTGTTCTGCGCTCGGAGGTGGCTACCGCGCAGCGAGAACTCCGGACTGGCCAGCACCGCGGCGTAAAGTTCAATGTAATGAGCGAATCTGTAATTGATTCTAATGTTAAACTTGACGATGAAAAAGCGCTCGTCACCAAATTGTCACCGAGACTTGATATCTTCGGGGAGGAAATTTTGGACGAACATAAACATCATCAAGATATAGACATTGGCAATGGCTCTCTATTAGGGGCTGCAATCAGCTCTCATGGCGCATGTGCTAAATGTTGCATACCTTTTACCTCTTTCGAAGAAGAAACTCTTCTTGGCTTTGCATGTGGTCATATATATCATGTGTCGCACTTACTTGAGATTGTGCAGCCGGGTCGTCGCATAGACCGTGATTTAGTTACGGGCCTCAGTAGCGAGTCTGCAAATAATGGCTACCTTGTAGGATCCAAGGTTACACACGCTCGTCTACTCAGAGGGCGCGTACGTGGGGGGTGTCCTGCATGTCGGTGAGCATCTTGGTACCGCTTCTTATATGTTTTTTTTTTCTTCATTTTTTCACCACCACAAACCCGTGGCTTGTTAATATATCATCTTCTTCATTGATATTATAGGTCAAAATATATATCTATCCCTCCTATTTTCCCCTGTTTCTTGTTCTGTTTACTGCATTACACAATTATAACGGTTTCATAAATGATTTAGCATCGGTGTTTGAATTAAGCTTCTATAGACTAAGTAGTTTGTAAAGTGGCGAATATCGTCCACCATCTCTAGTCTATTTTAGGAACAACGTATGCTTTTTGATTGGCTACAGCTATATAAGTCCTAAAGGGCTCATTAAGTGTTACCTATGAGAACATGAAGGCAAATATACCCGTATATAGCAATTTCTATAATATAGAAAATAAGGAAACAGTCCCATTTCATGCTGTATTTTCCTTTCATATGCTTTTCGTAATGGAGTCAGTTTAACTAGTTAATATTCTCATATCATGTTGCAGGTGTGAGTTATGAGCTTCCAGGAGACAAGAAGATCAGCAAGCAAGCTTTCGGTATCCAAGTTTGTGACTATAGTCCTCATATTGCTCAATTTAATGGGTATTTGACGTAGATATGGAAGCGTTATAGAGGTGGCAACTGCTTGGCTCTTGTTAGCCTCAGCTTCTTCTGATCTCGAAGCAGTAGCTACTCTGAGCTTGGCTAAATCGTCGTTCAAGATTCTACCGGTACCATACATTGATTGTATAGTCTAGAACAAATCTCACCACTCTAGTTTGTGGGGATGGCAGAACAATCGAAATTATGGGGACGAGATAATGTATGGCTATAAATTCTGACGATGTTGTTTTTCCTGTTCTCTATTTTTCCATCTTCCATCAATACAATCTTCTGAGATCCCACCAAAGCTATAGCCTTGATTTACTCAACTCCCAGGCACTTTTCACAAAACCTCCCCCCTCGTCATCCACCTTGGCTACTTCGTCACTTCATTCAAGTGCTTCCATTAATCGTCTGATTATTCCCTGTTTTCATCTCCCAGTGCACAGTTCCGTCTGAACATCGTCATTTCATCCCAACCATCTTTGATTTCATCTGCTTACACATATTTTCGAAACAAGATGGAAGCTGTTATTCTAAATATTGGATGCTTTGAAGAGTAAGTCCCCATGCTTTCAAAACCTGCCAACCTTTTCATTTTTATTTTGTTGTTAGCATTTCTCACTATTTCAAACATAGGCTTTTCTTCAATCCTGTCGGATCTGATGCCAAGATCTTGACTTTGTGTGGACGTGTTATTCCCGTCCACACGAAGGTACTGGCAGCCAAGTCCAGGGTGTTCGCAGCGATGTTTTCAGAAACATGGCAGGTATGTTGCTTGTGGTTGCCTATAAGATATCTAGGTTGGAAAACTAAACACGATTCACACAGAGCTCTCGGCCCGAAGGCATACTTCCTGAGATTCCATATGGAATACGCGTTGTGACAGCAATGCTGGGGTTTTGCTATAACAATAATCTCACCGATGTTCCTGTCCAGGGAGTTCCGCCACCGACATATCCCGACAGGACTCAGGAAGTAGAGTGCCACTACCCATCAGTGAAGAAGGACACCATCACATATATAGAAGGTGTTGAATATGGTATTAATCAAGTCTTAGAAGACCTAATCAGACTATATCAACTATCCGACTTATATGATATTCCCGATTTGAGAAGCACAGTCTTTTATTATATACAAGACCGTATCGACATGAGCTACGGAAACGTTGAGTATAAGATTGGTTTTGAGCTGGCATACCGTCACGATATGCCACCAAACAATGTTATCCAACAGCTCTTTGAGATACAGATTCTCAATCTTTATGAGGGAACGATGGACCTCCATCATGCTACGGAGCTTCTCTCGCTGTACCCCGTCTGCGCATGGAACGTCATGCAACTATCCCTGGAGCTTCGTAGCTACAAATGGAGTTACGAGTTAACATGTGACTACTGCCAGATTAAAGGCGTAGGTCTACAATGCCAGCAGTGCAGCTCTCCTTATCTAGGTTATGGGTATGAAGTATTCCTGTATCATGATGGCTACTGGGATGTAGTAGTGGCGAATCGTGGATACAACAATGGCTAGCCTTGCTGTCAATACAGTTCGTCTACTTGCTTTTTTTTTTTTTTTCATCCGTACTTTGCTTCTGAGATCGTCTGTTTCTTGGTTGGCGTTCGAGGTAATTTTCTAAGCAACCTTGCTGTATTTACTCTGTTCTGTTTCTCTTGTACAATCACTCAATTACTTTACTTTCAATACCTCAAGTACAAGATGTATGTATCGATGTCGAGGTATGCTTGGCATAATTGAATATTGTTATATCGCGATATCTAGCACAGATATTCGTGCTTTATGCAACTATTATGGTAATAGTGGTCCATCGACTACTTTATAGATTATTAAGATTCTTTATGCCACAAGCTATTATTTTTTATATACATTCTTACAATCCGGCTGACATACATATATATATACTCACGCTCCTGAAAAGCAAGACTTACTAGTCCTTCCATATTATATACATGACACTAGACACCAGGGCTTGCATATGTTTTTGTGTATCCAGATACGCCGCCAAGATCCGCACTCCCATCGCGACTATGGCTCAAAGACCCATTCTCGGCGATATTTCTTGCCTTGTCATCATATGCAACGCTAACTTCGGTCTTTCGCATGATACCGTCGTAATTACCACTGATAATATGTTCTTCGCTGGCAGTCGGTGAAGGTAGAGGGTTAGGATCATTGTGTCTCTTGAGGTTCTTCAGAGCAAGACTCTCAGTATGAATCCGACTACCGCCACTTTTGAGGGCATATGAAGCACTCCGGGAGTTACCACGAGACTGTTTATTACCTGAGACTGCCAGGCCTTCAGTATCATCTGCCGGGTTCGATGCCCTACCAGATGAAAGCAGCGATGGGAGCCACTTAGCTACTAGACTCCGGATAGCTGGTGCTGATGCCGCCATGATGGCAAGGCTCGTTTCAACAGAAGAGTAGCAAAAGCGTATATCATAGGTCGGGTCATGAGATCTCATGTGGAAGCCAACTTCGTAAAGCCAGAGCATACGAAGTATACTGATTATCGTGACACTAGGGCATTATAAGTTAGTGTTTTTGCCCAAATTTTTTTCAAAGCTATAGCAGTTAACAGCTAGGTAAACTAAAATGAATACTTACACTCCACCGAGGCAGAAGACGCTGATCAGAGCAAGCTTGAGTTTCCGGGGCATTTTGAGACCGAGGAAAATCCACAGTGGCAATGCTAGTACCAGTATATCGGTGACAATAGTAAGGGCGGCTGTCGCAACATAAAAATGCCAATAATTCATGCAATGTCCATCAGGGTCAGGAGATGGCCCGTATCGCTCCCAATAAAAGTTGATGGGTTTGCATTGGAACACAGCAGAAAAGAACGTTGCAATCATGAGCATCAGATTGAATGTGTTCAGTGCGTAAATCGAATACCGGACATTTGGTTTCTGGCCACCCAATCGAAGTAAAAAGAGTAGAACGGACATTTTTACCAACGCCAATATGGGGTTATACAAGATAGACACCATATAGTTCCAGTAGAAACTTTCCCGCACATCGATGTTGGCGGGTATGTCCCATGTATGTACGCCTAGAAAACCAGTTTTTAGGGCAAGGTACGAACAAAAGGTCTGAGAAATGGCTATGGCCATTGCGATACAGATTAGGACATCATCTGAATGAATGGGCAGAGTTAGCATCATGATATAACAAGAAGCCACAGATTAGTTGTTACTGACCGATTCCAAACTGGCGCAGTTTGAAGCGTGCAAATACTCTCAGGCATACGATGATTAAGGCCAGGACCGGAAAGATAATGATAATAGAAAAACCGAGCTGCTGGAATGATGAGTAAGGGTACTCAAAGTCTGTGTTATAGGTGATTGCCGTCGATGAGTTGGTGGAAGAACTGATATCCATTGTAACTGTGGCCGAGCGACCTATGATCCCTTCACTTGCGTATGGTCTTCCTCAAAAATCAAATGGCACTCTTGAATTGGCAAATCGCGAAAGAAAGAAATAGTGTTGGGGTGATGGGAAGTGGGTGGCATTTGCAAACGCAAAGCTAATAAGCTTTCTGTACTCAGACGATATGCGTGCTATACAGCGGTGGTGCAAAGGCAGATCAAGAAGTATATCAAGATGGATGATGAAGACAAGATCGTCGGAAAAAAAAGTGAGACTTCGGTTTTGGGACACGAACTGGTAATAAACGATCCAAGCGGGTGAACATATAGCTAAAAGGGGGCCATGAAGCGAGAAGTTAGGCTTTGAAACTAAAGGGAGCCCCGTGCCAAGCGACAGACGGGCGTCGCCCACCTACACTAATAGTATATAGGATTTAGATTGTCAAAGCTGAGCTTGTATTCTGGCACTAGTATATGAAAAACTACTACGCGATGACACTACATAATGCACAATAGTAGCACTTCTTCAATTTGTATCGTTCCCAGGAAGCGGCTCGGAACTGCCAAACCAAACTTCAATTTTTTTTTTTAAATCTGGTAGTTGGCCCCCCCCCCAGGGAGCGTGATAGATAACCGTTATAGTCGAGAAATATTGTCATGAACCTTAATATGTTCCAAGAAAAAGAACGTCAAACAGTTCAGTTTAGCATGGACATTGCCGTTCATGCTTGACATCCCGGCAAGGATCCAGGATAGAGGTGACCGGAGGGTATTAGCCAAGATACTGTCATCCAGCAAAGTACCGTTGTACATGTACAAAGACTTGCTAGTTGATGGATGTCCATGATTTGATCTCATCTTAGAAGCAATATTTCTACGACGAAAAGCGTCTATGTAATTTTATTAGATACCAAGTCATTGTATTGGGGGGGAAGGGTTCAATAGGCAAAATGTCTGTACCGGCTGAAAGTTCGTTTCTCCGATCGTAACCCATCAGTACAAAGTTACATGTTCAATATATAGGTAAGAATCAAATCCTCTCAGACCTACCTAGATATAGCCTACGGGTGATGATAAACATCTAACAAGCCCTGTCCTGTCAAACGAAAGTGCGTGTGGTATAAGTTTTGCCCATAACCTCGTTCAACATGACAGCTATGCAGACTAATCTATGTTGAAAGCACTATGTTCATTAACATGTATATACCATTGTAACTGTAGAATATGACTATTTCTCCTATTCTTTTATATCAATTGAGAGGCGACGATGTAAGCGCATGTAGTCTGACTAATTTGCGTGGTATCGTACCTTTCGATCTAGGGCAAAACGTCCGTGGACTCGTTCTTGTATAAGACTTAGGAAACAAGCAATGATATACAAAACATAGCAAACTTTTCTTAGTTCTCAGATTTAATAACGCCGGCTGGCAAAGTACAATCCCTGCCCATGACCGGGTATATCCAACCTTCGTATACAACAGTCTAGTAAGCATCCGATATATATCGGATAAAGATACAACTACTACTACTACTACTACTACTATACTACTACTACTACTTGATATTTCGAGAAAAAAAACATACATATTGCAGTTTATATTTTGGTCTACACGTACCTTCATCCGGACTTATTCAGACTAACGTATCATATATATAATTGAATTCATTTCTCCGACTAGCAGCGACGTGTATCTACTATGTAATTTCAATAATGTGCCACTACAAGGTTTTAACTTTGCCCATCTTTATTTTCAAATCCTCCACTCACTTAGTGTTGTTTAGTCTCTCCCCTTATTACCAGCGACTAGGCTAGGCTAATTCCTAACTGGCCAGATAATTTGCTGGTCCCGGTCACTATTCCGATAGCCTACTGTTACCGAATCACCGGGCGAACATCTACCCAGCTAAGAATGGGCTAACAACTATAAGCAGAACGGAGGTCCATAGCACAAGCTGTTAGATTGTTTGGGAAGCTATCGCCAGATAGATCAGAGTTCTCTTATCATACGAAGCTCTATCACGACATTGGAACATCAATATCTATAGTTACGATTATCTTAAAGTACTATTTGAGCCCTTTGTTATACCTCTAAACTAAAGATGTCCTAAACTATCCACTAAGAAGTGTGTGTTACGCCATACCTTAATAATACTACGAGAGACCGTATTAAGGCATGACAAACAAACTGGTGCACAATATAAAGTTGCAGTAGGAATTTCCACAGTGCTGAAACACGATGCGCATGAAGCGGCAGATGCTAACAGAGACGTGAGTTGTTTTGTTTTTGACACTGGTGAGTTTTGATTTCCACTCGTACGAACATCATTAGGCTTTTTTTTCACCCACTTGGTGGGTGGGATTTATTTCTGATTCATATAAATGTATATCAATATTGAACAATTCTAAGCGTAGAAGCAATTATAACAAGCAGAGAGGCTAAATGACACTAAGTGATTGGAGGATTTGAAAATAAATATGGGCAAAGTTCCAAAAGAGGGAATTATCCCAACTGTGGGCATGTATTTGCACTGTGTGCACTTAGATGTCAAGTCTGGATACATCTCAAGTACTTCTGTTGCAGGCTGTATCATGAAAATGACAATATAGAGTCTGAAATGGTAATTGGAGTTGCCCAAATTGCACCTAGCACAAATGCTTACTAGTTATACGCTGCCTCTGGCAAGCTTAAGGCTGAAAGCTAAAACTTAACATGATAGAGATAGAAGATTTCCATAATATCTCTTAACTGTAGCCAATGATGTTCTCGAGATACACATATTTGTAATTTAATCATACTTAATCTCTTGATTACTTTAGTCTAAGTTCTAACTTTGTATATCCTTTCTGCCCTTCCCCTCCTACTATCAATATGGCAGTCTGCTAGATCATCCTAATACTAATTCTAGACTGTAGCTGTGGCCACAACCAGAGGCATAGTAGAGTAAGAGCTCTGATCCAAGGCACCACATGCTTCTGGCCTCATGAATAGTATTAAGCAGTTGGACTGGGGTTTCAAGAGCGACTCTAGGTAGTTTTTTCTTTTTTGTGATTTTATTGGGTATGATAGTACTAGTAATAATTCGTAGTGTGATTTGTAGAGAGTTTGTGCTATATTGCCTATCAATCTCTATTCTTGAGTACAAATGGTTACATCCAGTCTAGACAGTGTAAATATGTCACCAGAAAGAAGGCTAAAGTCTGCTTTTGGAACTTTGCCCATTTTGATCTCAAGTCCTTAGCTTAGACCCTAGTGTGTTTTTGCTAATAAGTGGGTCTGTATTATAGCGGCTAGCAGTAAGTTAAATCGCCTAGTAAAACGCAAACCCTACTAGTCTAGTTGATGGTATGTGTATGTATTAAATATTAAGTACTATAAAACTCATAACTAAGACTAAAATTTTTGATACCAAATACGTAAAATTCAGGTCGATTATTCAAACAATACGTACACTGGCGGCAGTATATGAATATATCATGCAGCCTCATTATAGCGAGTTTCATCGCAAAAAGACAAAAAATCAATGTTTGCAAGTTAACCATTGGGTATTGTCATGCTTTGACAGACGGCAGCCGGCTCTGTTGCATTCAGTCCACTGGCTAATCAACTACTGCTTTTAGGCGATATTGTCTCCTCACTATATAAAGTGCACGGTTCGCCCACAGTTTGTGCCATACCCAAGTATACGTAACAACAGGATTCAGCACGGTCCCATGCCATTGGGACCGTGCGGGGTGGGATTGAGAGCCAGAACTGGGGAGGGGGGTTTCGCTGATTAGCCTCAGTAATCTTGCATACAAACTGTCGAAAAGATGGCTATATAATAGTCCAAGAAGAACACCCAATTTTTAGAACGAAGTCCAGTTTACCTAGCATCAGTATAATGCCTACCGCTCTGAACTCGACATGGCTGGCTGATTTGTCATTTATCCTGAACATGCTCGGTCTCTTTGTTTCCCTATCTTGCTTTGCTTTGCTTTGCCCTGCTTCGTTTTGACTTTGCCGAGTCCGATGATCAGCTTGCGCCATTCTTTGTGATAGACAGCAAGGCCCTTCAGCATTGACTGATTACGGGAAACGAAGAAGGTTCAACAGCCGTGGCGAGAAGCCTGATTTGCTTGGGCCCCATGAGGATGCTATACACATCGACCTTCTTGTTTTCTTCACCTTCCTGCTTGTTCTTTTCCCCTCGCGCATACGGATGGCCTTGCTTGCCTAGGTTTTTTNGGTAATGAGTTGACGATGCTGCTGTTCGGCGTTTTGCTATTGTTCGAAGGTCACCATGTTTCCCTCACCATCATGTAATTTTCCTATTTTTCCTTTAACTCATGTTGTCCTCTTCTTTTGTTGTTTTGCTCTTTTTACCCCTTTTCTCCCCGCTTTTTTTTTTTTTTGCTGTTGTGCTGCGAACCTTAGATGTGAACTTAACAGAATTCTGGAAGTCACTTTACGGTGGTTTTCATTGCTCTGGGTTACGTCAACATAATCGAGTTTGTCGTCTACGAGGGGTGCCTTAGCAGGAGGCTTTAAACTCTGTCCAGTAACCAATCTGGCGTCGTTTGATTGCGTAGCAACGTAGTTCAACGTTAAATATATACACACACACACACATACGCTATACACATATGCTCTCGGACATTTAACTGGTTCATTGATATATCTCTGTTCCATACTGGTATTGACTTCCCCCCCCCCCCCAAAAAAAAAAAAAAAAAAAAAATTAATCTTCCATGGCGTTACGTGTAGAGAACCTCCCGAACAATGTTATATCTTGACCGATTTTGTCGGTTCATATATTCGGTTACTAGTTCGCAGACAGGAAAGAAACAATGAAATATATTCTTTGTTGTAGGCATAATGTCAGAATATCAACGAATAGCCGAACGCAACAAAGATGAAAGGCAACTACGTATGAGGCTGCTTGATGTTTGGTACTACAATAAGTCTTTCCATGCAGAGTTCATGCAATAGCAGTTGTAGGTTTGTGTTGTCCCCCTCAGATAACAGATATAACGTTACGGATGGGCTTCCGTAGTCTAGAACAATGCGTGAAGAGTTACTAGGTAGTCTATCGTTGGCAACTAATAACCCTTCTAGTTTTGTCTTAGTCCTTTCAATAGTATCTCGATTGTTGCTGACCATAATTATAGTCTTGGTACAACTAACCGTGGCAAAGCAGCACACCAACGAAATTGACAAGAGCTGGCTAAAATGTTCAAAGCATATATTTTATACCAACCTCTTGCAAGCGTGTATGCAATGTGGTATCAGGATCACAGACGTAGCTAATATTGCCACACATAACTGCTAAATTCGAGGCAATATCTGGACATGGCCATTCCTGATTTCGATAGTCAAGTGTGAAGATTATGGTTAGGAGGTTCATGTCACGATACCAGGATGGTTCCAATTTTTTTTTAACTGATTGATGGATTAGAGATGAAATGAGACGAGACAGTGCCTCGTTGATAAAACAGTAGCTAGCTTGATTGGATTCAGAAGCTACGGACGAGTGATGCTACTACTTGTATAAGCCTTGTTACGATGGCATCCGCTGTTGAGCTGGTGGGCATTGAGGTGACCCCGTTATCAGAGGTCATTGTATGGATAGGCACATCATATGGCAGCCAATGCATGGCTACGAGCCGAGCGATATTGGCTTTTTTTTCGTATCTTGATATATACTGTAAAGTTGAATAGTTTGAACGTCAATCAACTCTTGCTGATAATTGCTAAGAAACCGTAAGTGCCGATTTCTCGGCAGTTTCTAACGATGTTTCGGTATCCTTTGGAGTATAATTTGCGTATTGCTACAGTTCATTGAATTGTTTATACGCCCCATTGCTTAAAAGCCAAGGCCCGAGCATTCCATTACAAAATAAGGAGGCTTGGTAGTAGCCTTGACAAAAAAGTACGTAGTAGTCTGCTAGATGCTGTGGCATAATGTAGTAAACAGCTGAGACGGGGACTTGCACCTAAGTTTTAAATTTCGTGCCCAAGATGAAGAACGAGAAACAGGAGGGAGGAGAGCACCATACTACTACAGAAACTTGTATAAATACAGGGATTGTTAGCTAAGAAACCAGGTAATTGAAAAGAAGAAGAAGAAGAAGAATAAGAAATAAAACCTCATGATGAGGAGGAAGAGGACGTTGACAGCAGCAAACGTTGATTGTATCGAAAACATAGTACATCACATATCTCAATCTTGGACACAGTACAATCTGTCATAGTACCCAGCGAGGACGCATGAGCCGAAAAAAGGCTCAAAAAGTATCGAAAACTACCGGACTTCATGGGGAAAACTTAGTAGAAAAGGAGGGAGTGGACATTCCAATATCGATGTTGCCATGTAAAACCACGCTATGTCTTGGAGCACATGGCTTTAGGGACGCTGGACCAAATACGAAATTGAAAAGTAAAAAGAGAAGGAGAACACACAAAAAGAACGGAAATTAGACATGAGCCGATGAACCAGACACGTTTTGGTGGTATTAGTTGCAATATCTTAAAAAGAGCAAACCATATCCCGTTGGCTGGCTAGTAGGCGATGAACGCTTAGTTGAAAATTGATACAAAAGTACATTACATAGTCGTATGCACACAAACGCATGACATTAGCGCTACCTATGTAGACAACATAGAGTTACATTGTTTCAGAGGCCGCAGGTATGGAATCAGCAATGCTTCTAGAAGGAAGACTAGAAACTCGCAAAAAAAGTTGGCTGCTCAACTTAATGTGCTCAGACATGAGGAATCATACGAGGAGGGTGTGGAGACAACCATCTGAACTTGCTCTTCTTTGGCTTCCATATTTGTTCTTCCATATGTAGTATAGTATGAAGCTTCTTCGGGTCTTTGACTACATTAAGAACAGTAGTTTTCTCTTTCTCGGAGTTTCTTTTCCAGTGGCGCGCCTTGAGCTAAATAGCAAAAGGGACAGAAAGAACACAATATGCGTCATATATCATATCACATCGAACAATTCCGTAGGGGCCAATGTGTGGTCATCAACGTAGTATCACACGTGTACGGTACAACTAACATATATTCATAACCCTTATCGACCTTGCGGCTAGCTCTGCCGTAGCATCGGTTGTCAGACAGATATTGACGGCACATCCAAATAGTGAGATACTTTGGCAAGAATGATATTGCGTTAGTATCAGTACTATCTATTAAGCAAGCAAGGACTGAAAGTTGCGCCTGTTGTATACTGTGTTACAAACCCTGTAGACGATCTGTGGCGATGATACAACTAAGTTGGTTGTTCGATCAAATCATAGTTTGCACAAGCACGTACTAGATGACTAAGCCAACATATATCGTGATGGAGATACTTCTAGTAAGGTTACAATATCAAAGTGGGTGGACCACCCTCTAGCGTGACAAGTTTCGGAAAAAAAAAAAAAAAAAAAGAAAAGCCTCTTTGCTTGGCATTAATGCACATGGCTCACTCGGTTAAAGGCAGACCGAGAGAACAGTTCAGGTGAGTGAGTACATGATAAGAGTGCAGGATGCAAGTATAATGCCTGACGCAGACATCCGGCCGGTGTCCGCATATCTTATTTCGGCTGTTTGATATTGGCCGCATGATAGATACGGACTGAACGTGTAGGTAGTGTGGCTGAAGTGTGTTGTCTCTTTCTGACAGGCGTATTAGAAAACTTTACGTTTGGGCGACTCATATCCACTCTTACTCTCGAACATTGATTAATGTTTCCTCCAATATTATGAATCCTGAGTTTGACGAAGGCATGATGCCTAGACTTTGCTCGAACAAGACGGGTTAAGTGGGAGGGGATGAAGTGAAGGAGGGATCTCAGTAGGATGTACTAGCTACCCCATACTCCGTTTGCGATCCTTACATGAAGAAACATGTAGCTGGGAAAAAGAAAAGTCGTCTTGTCTGGTTGTCAAAGTGCACTGTTGAGAGTAGAGTTCGAGCTGACTCTGTGCCACTGATACCCAGATACCCAACTAACGGTACCAAAGTATACATGAGGCGAGAGGGAGTTTTGGTACCGGATATGTCTATCACGTTTGCTAGTATGCATGGTACCATGTAACTATTACTTTCGAATTCTAGATATAGTAGATGCAGGACCGATGGATGGGGGAAGGCATTGGGCAGAAACAGCCGCGATTATGATGGAGAAGGGCTGAAGGGACAGCAACAATGGATAATACTACGTGGTTTCTAACGACGTAAAAAGCCCACCCGAGAGCCTTTAGATGGAGGGGGTTATGGTGATGAGAGGATGAGAGGATGAGAGGAGGGACTTCTTATGTGGTGCTGCTTATCGGGTCACCACCCATGTTCCCATCGGCCATGTGCGCGAAGGTCCATATGGAATGCCACATGGGAGGTGAAAGTGAATGCAACCAAAGGGGGGGGGGAGTCTTCTGGGCCACTTTCTGGTACCGGTGGAAGCTATGGTTGATTGTATGTGCTAGTTAGAAACATACTCCCCCCTGCAAAGTATGCTTTATAATTATATACAACGACAATGGACATGGGTCTACGCGAATGAGAAAGACCAAGCTAGCCCTGATAGAGGGAACAAGGACCAGAATGTGAGCCTGCGAACCTGCGTGGCCAGCAAAACTTGGGTCGAGTTGCAGCGACAACCAAGAGGAGGGCCCTGTAATCGAAGGCCAGCCCCTGATCGCTAGGATCGTGTGCATTGCTGTGCATTGCATCTGTACGAACTGCGAGACTTACTAGAGTTCCGTTCCCTTCTACAACGGGCGAGGGAACTTCGGTATAGAGCAAAACAAGCAGGCCGCAATACAATTTAATGAGTGCTGCCAGTGTAGCGTTTAGTAGTGTTTGCAAAAGTTAGAGTTGCAACCAAGAGTGTGCTTGGGCATTTGTTCTTGCTTCACCAGCACTGCACCATTGACGGCACCGCTGAGCCAAGAGTCCCGCTAGAACGTGAGACGGTTTGCTGCAATTTGAAATCTAGACGCCGTGGTATGTCATAAGCACAGAAGCTACGGCAGTTCGTTTGGCTAGATCGGTATTTTTCAGCCGTAAGTCGCGGGTTCACGCAGTCGTGCACAGTTTGTATAAGACGCCGTCGATCGCCCCCTCCTTACAGCCTAATCCTCTTCTTTTCCTCCCATCACCAACACTTCAAAGTCCTTTGACTACAGTATTCTTCACTCTCTTAGTGGTCATACACTTCTCACTGAGAGTTTTCGTTCTTTTCTTCTTGCGTCTACACTCTGTTGATCCCACTCTTTCGACTGACCACTGTTCTGTCTCTATCAACTGAACTCTTTCTTCTTATCATTCTTCTTATTCTTCTGTCTTCTACCTACCTACCTACCTACCTTACTACAGCTTCTATCCAAGATGGTCCGGAAGCTCACTTTTTCAGCGTCAGCCTTGCTGGCGTCGGCCGTTTTCGCACAGAGCGACAGTAAGTAACCACAGCACCATAAACCTTATTCCGCATAGCCCAGCCAGTCATTATAGGCATCTCTCGAAAGCGAACATCAGCTACGTATTGGATAGCCTTGTATTCTTGTTTCGCATGTTTCCAGTTCTTCAGCTCGTGTTTGGCAAGCTCAACCTGGCTCGTTTCATTACTGCTACCTACAAACCCTATCATATTCTTCCTGTCTTATCCTTTTGAGTTTTCTTTCATCCAGTGCTCCTAACACATGCCTTTTTTTTTTTTTTTTAGTGGTGCATAAGAAACGTACCTTGACCTGCAGAGCTGACACTCTAAAAGCTATTGGCGAGGTTGTTTCTTCGAGTGTCGAAGGTGCCACAGCCGAGTTATTCGAGTCCGAGACTTTCCAAATCACTGATGATGTCATTGCCAACTTGACTAGCCTCAACGCTACTGACGCCACTCTGTTTGACTTTGCCAACAACGATACTGCTACTTTGGACCGTCGTTCGCAGTTTGGCAAGTGCAAGACCTACTCTGGGGACAGCCTGTGGCCTACCGACAAGCTGTGGACCGACTTCAACAAACTTAGCGGTGGCAAGCTGATCAAGACTACTCCCATCTCATCCGTTTGCTTCGACGACTTCGGCAACCGTGATGATGCGCGCTGCAACTATCTCACCACCAACTGGAATAACGACTCCTATATCTTTACCGATGACCCTACTGCCACCAACACTCCTCTCTACGATGGCGCAGTCTGTGTCCCCCAGGACGTCTGGTCGCACGGCAACGGCCATTGCCAGATCGGCGGTCTTCCTGCCTACGCTGTCAACGTTTCATCTGTTGCTGATGTCCAGCTGGCTGTCAACTTTGCCCGAAACCTAAACCTACGCCTGGTTATCAAGAACACCGGCCACGACTTTGCCGCCAAGTCCATGGGTGGTGGTTCTCTGTCCATCTGGACTCACAACCTGAAGGACATCAAGTTCTACTCGACCTACACCCAGGACAACTACACTGGTCCTGCCCTCAAGGTTGGCTCTGGTGTACAGGCTTACGAGCTGTACGCCGCTGCCTACAAGAACGGCGTCACTGCTGTTGGTGGCGAGGGACAAACCGTCGGTGTCATGGGTGGTTTTATCCAAGGTGGTGGTCACTCGCCACTTTCTGGCTGGTACGGCATGGCTGCTGACCATGTCCTGTCTATGCAGCTCGTCACTGCTGATGGCCGCTTCGTGACTGCTTCCAGCTCTGAGAATCCGGATCTCTTCTGGGCTGTCCGTGGTGGCGGTGGCTCTACGTATGGTGTCGTTACCTCTGTTGTTGTCAAAGCCTATCCTACTCTAGAGGTTTCTACTATGAGCCTGTCTATCGGTCCTACCTCCGAGGACGGCATTACCAACGCCCAGCTCTTCCAGGCTATGCGCATTTTCTTCGAGGGATTCACTACCTGGGGTTACGAGCAACGCCAGTACATCTATTTCACCCTCATTCCTCTCGGTGGCGGCTCTCTGCTCTTCAACATTGCTCCCTGGTTCGCTCCAAAGACCTCGCTTGCCGCCTTCAAGGCTAACACCACTGAGCCTCTTCTGGCTGCCTGGTCTGCTATTGGTATCAATGCTTCTGCTACCTACGGCCACTATGATAACTTCTACCCCGCATGGCAGGAGAACTTCCCCTTAGAAAGCTGGGGCCAAGTTAACATTCGCCAGGGTTCTCGTCTGATCCCCAAGTCCAACTTCGATGATGCTGCTTCATTCAACACCACCTGGGACACTGTCCAGTCCATTGTTGAGGCTGGCGCCATGCTCATTGCCTTTAACATCGCCCCTCGCCACGAGGATGGCTCTGTTCCTGACAACGCTATCAACCCTGCCTGGAGAGAAACTGTTCTCCACCTGATCGCTGCTGGTACTTGGACTGACTCCGAAGTCACCGTTGCCGATATCCAGAACATCTCTGACACTGTCACTAACGACTGGACTGCCAAGCTGCGTGCTATCACTCCCGGAGGTGGTGCCTACATGTCTGAGGCTGACTACGCCGAGCCTGACTTCACCACGTCTTTCTGGGGCTCCAAGTATGCAAAGGCCCTGGAGCTTAAGAAGAAGTGGGATGAGTATGATGTCTTCTACGCCCATAGCGCTGTTGGCTCTGAGAACTGGAGTATGAGCTCTAAGGTTTTTGGCAGCCTTGATGACCAGTCTTCCAAGCTATGCCGTGTCTCGTCGTAACTAGATGACCAGGCGACGATGAATTCTTTATTTGGCTTTAACTTTGGGTTTAATCTAGGGGGCCTATGGAATTGGGCGGACAACTAACAGAGTAGTAGTACTACGCCCTATAATGGCGCTCCTCACCAGGCGAATTGTTTACCACTTGTATTTGTTTTATTATTATTATTTTTCTATTCTTCTTCTTGTTTCTATTACTATTTTATTTCGACCAACTATTGAATCTTAACTAACTAGTAAGATGTTATATTCTACCATTTATCATCTTGTATCTATTGTGTTCGTGAATACAGATCCATATAGCCAAGTGTTGATGTTTACCGCAGTGACGATTTTAACTATTATACTCCCTCTGCGCTGTTTAAATAGTCACATTAGGCAACCTGGTGCTGATGTGAGCTCATTAGGATATATATATATATATATAGACAAGAGAGGCGAGTTATTACAGTCCTGGGTAGAAAAGCTTATATGTCTCAAACTATGTGACACAACAAATAGTATATAGTTGCTATATGAAGGATAATATAATCCGTCGGAACTCTGGTAATATGGGTTATATAATATAGTAAGTAGTACACGTAGTGCTTGTACTAACATTTCAGACAATACGTAAAGATAATATGAGACACAACAAAATAAAAAAACTAACGCCTAAACCGCCAAATCACATGGCGTACTCAGAAAAAGACATATTTTCCAGTAAAAACGATAGAGTGTAGATATGCAAACAAACAACAAACTTCGCCGTTCTCAAGATATTTCCTAGGCAGCTAAGAAAGTATATTCACTGCCAGTCGCACGAGGATACGTCGTAGTTTAAGCCACTAATTCTGAAACAATGACTGAGCTCGCTTACTTCCATATCAGCCTTTAGATGAGCCGAGCCCTAACCACTACTGTCAAGAGTGTGGATCACACGGCGATAGCTTATACTCAGATCTTCTTGGCCTCTGGGACTGATATTTACCCAACATTCACTGCTATCAGGCCGAGTCACCGCACCTAGTAGTTAGCGCTACTTTTTGTATTTTCACCTCCCATCATGCCGAGTGGCTATTGCATACAGCGCTTGGAGATGATTCCGTATGTCAACGGCGCAGCACTCAAAATCACGGATGACTCCATCTCCTCCATTGTACTTGTGAAGCCTTCCGGAGTCCTTGCGAAATGGAAACTCAAGCAGAATAAAGGGATGATATCGGTGGTTCGAAGGTTAGTCAAATGACTCTGGACCCCAGAAGCACGATTAAAGTATAGCCGGAACTTCCACCTCTACAGATTGTCTAGCTAAAACCCCAGCCAACGTTATTGTCGTTATTTGTCGCATATACCGTACTTCCATGCCCATGACTGTTGTTTTTCAAGGAAACTGAAGTAGTTCATGCACCCCTGATATACTGCACTGACAAGGAATGCCTCGAGAAGCAGGTCAACAAGCCTTTGGAACGTCAGAGCATTGCTACGCAGACCGCAGCCGAGGGTCCTGGGTTGAGGAAGCTGTTCTTAGGAAGAATGACTTTTGTGGGCTCCAAGCAGTTCTGGTTTAAAGGGACTCCCAAGCTTATAAGCAGGCGATGGGTGTAGATAACCGCAGAATTGGTAATGGCAAGAGGAGCATCAAGTTATTGCTCATCACCTCACAAGATGGTAACAGTAAAAACTGAAGGTATCGAATCCTGTTTTGTCGATCGTTACCTTGACCTTCATTTATGCAGGAGCTGTTATCTATATGATCTATAACTGTTAAGAGTTTACGATTGCACTTGGAATTTACAGAGGGCAGATGGCGACGTTGGGAGTCGCTGCAGTCTGAGTGCTCACTAGATGAAAACAAAATCACTGCCGATACTGTAGTGGCCATTGCGACTAAGGAAGAATGTCTTGATAGCAACGCCTTCTTGCCACAGCTAAACCAAGCCGCTGCAGTACTGTTAGTTTTATGTAATGCAGGAGAGCATAGAAGTATACGGCTAGTATAAGGTACTTGCGGCGGCATGGAATTGCCTCTGGAACCACCAAAGCGATGGCTACGTGAGGCATTGTTCAGATTTTAAATCAGACATATTCAATCACCATCAGCATGAGTCCGGATGATGAAGTTGGTGTCAAGTCCGTTGTATCGCACGTTGCGATAGGCCTCATAGACAATCTTATCAGTGGTAATACCATGACTGTTGGTTACGGAGGATACCTTGGATGTAAGAACAGCAAGACGCTAATTGATGTGAGTAAGGGACTTAGCGCTATAGATTTCTGAGCTAGGTTCTTGGTTCTCCTGCACAAACTCTGCTAAGAGCCATACCATAGCCACTTGTGATCTAGGATTTTTTTGTGAAGGACTGACTATACGGCAAATACCAAGTTCGGCAGCAAGTTGACCACCTGCCCCTTCAAAGGTTACTAGGTTATAATCGCCGGAAACAAATATGCGGGCTTTGGTCAAAACCTGCGTGTATGAGATGAGATATCACTTCGTGAGCAATATCGATAAATCTAACAGCATTCTGAGATTGAGAAGAAAGTGTGATCGACAATATCGTAAATAATGCAACAAAGAGAGATTAATATGTCTTGTATATGTATCTCGTGTAAGAGCGCGACTTGCATACCGTCTAGGTACTTGTATATACCACTTCATAAGATGGAGGTAGATATCTATAAGTAGTATAGCACTCCTGACAGATAATCAATCCTTCGGGTCTTTTGGGTTAGTTTCTCCACCCTTGGCGATCTAGTAACCAGGTTGCTATTTTTGGCAACAGGAAGTTGTAAGCCAACTTACAACTTTTTGGTAGTAATAGCATGCTGTGGAGAACTTGGCTCTCTCTTGCGATACCTGTTTATTTGATAACTGCTAATGTATTTAATTGTCACAGTACAAATGATTGCAACCCCCCAAGACAGATTAGATTACACCGTAGGATAGATAGCCTGACAAAAGGGAACTAGAAACAATCGCTCTGTAGACTATATACACTAAATAGTAGTATCGATTAAAGTTGAAAGTATGCTTGAGAAGAAGTATGTCAACACATTGTTGCACATATTAGAACACATGTTTCACTTCCTTGGAATCAGCGTCACCAACCTACCCCAGTCAATATTTGTGTATGTGTGCTCATCTTCTACACTTCCATCTATGCTACTGCATAGCGTGCGCTTCGCCATCGATCGAGGCGGCGCCCTCATAGATGTTTGGGCTGCTATTCCTGTACACAAAGATATTGTGCTGAAGCTCCTATCCGTTAACCCAGCTAATCATAGCGATGCGCTCGCCGAGGGCAATCGTCGTGTCCTAGATATGGTGGCTAGTTGTGCTATTCCACGCAACACTCCCATTCCAATGATTTGACCCGTTCCATTTCAATGGGTAACATAGTTGCTACAAACGATAGGTTTTCTTTGCTCCCTCTGTCTCCACAGGCCTTGTATATGCCTTTTCGTAAGTGCCATTTTGCGGTTTTGACATATACCTATGATGCTTAGTCTTTGCTAAAATATTCAAATCGTGTGCTTGATACATGTAAATATATATATATTAGAAATGAAAGGAACTCTCCATGATTTCCTAGTCACCAAGGGATTTCGTGACCTCCTTAAAATCAGATAGCAATCTCGCCCCTGCCTATTTGATTTCCGCATCAAGAAGCCCAGGCTTCTATATGACGATGTCGTCAAGCCAAATGAACGCATTACCATCGAGGGCTATGCCAAAGATGTCTTCAAAGATTGTCGCGTAGTTGTTGAAACTCCAGGTCTCATCGTCAAAGGTTCTACTGACGATCTGCTGCGTATTGTACACTCTCTCGTTGAAGTAGAAGTCACTATAATACCGAGTTTAATACTTGCCGTCTTTCTTGCCCACTCGAACATCTATCCTGCCTATGAGGAGAAGGTTGTTAAGGTCGATATCAGGCTCGCCATTTCTTTCACTTGTCCATTTTATCTGATGTCGGTGCCAACATGATCATGATGATTGGCCGTCACAGCTGTGCGTCGGTATCTCACCCCAGATTTTACCCGCTGCATCTTTTCGTTTGCAGCGCTGTTTGCCGACGGCGATCTGGTTGGCTCCGATTGTGATTTATGCAGAGTGACGTTAGTCTTGTTAGCCACTCCTCTTTTAGTGGCTTTCGGGATTTTGTAGCGGTCCAGCCGGCGGTGTTTTTGTTGGCCATGCTCGACTGCGATGTTGTGGCATCCAGGTTCAACTAGCTACTAGGCACATAGACAAGGACGCAAGCCGTGAAATAACAACGTATGAAGTTGAATGGCTTGCCATTGCGAGTCTCAACTACTCCGTCGTTTCGCGATAGTTTAACTTCAACGAAGAAAAGCGTTAGTGCCAGCTATGAGTGCTGGCGTAAATGGCTACTACTATCTAACTATCGAAACTTACAACTAACCACTAGACACTGAAACTGTACATGCGTACCAAACTAACAGATTCACCGAGCCAAGATAACAGTCCTAGTGGGCAAGATAAGCCTTCACTCAAACGGGCGTAGTTTGTATGGTATGTATATATGGGCTATTCCTGAATGCCGCTATGTTCATGCTACAGAACTTGATATAACAGCTAACTCCAGATTGTAATTATGAGCGAGTACGGGCTGGCCTTATATCGGATTTTTATTAGCACATATGACTACTTACTGTATAAATATATATATATGTATTGAAGCCTAAAAAGAAGAAACATAGCATAGACAACCAGTAAACAGATCCACATGACTTTAGTCAAAACGGGACTTCTAATCGAGTCCATCACACTATATCGGAGAGGGCCCGCCTGAAACCCAGCGCCTTACACTTAACATAACTGTCCCTATAGATAAAAACACGCCGTCCTATCAACAACAAACAGGCTAATTGTCAAGGCAACGCGGCGCCCAGAGAAGATACCATGCACAGCGATCTGGTGTCAAACATCTTTGCTCATGGTTATGCAAACCATGTATACACATAGACCAACTCGCTCTGACAAGAACATTTGCTCAAATGTTGATTGATAGAGTCAAAACTTGCATCTTCCCGAGATGTATTGAACGCACCACCATAATACTCCAAGATATTTTCATAGATTTAAGACAAAAGGAAATATTAAAGTGCCTACAGTATCCTTTTCTTATAGCAGTGAGTGTATAGATTGACTAACTATCACGAACGTGCATCAGAAATGGCAATAAACCTATCAGCAAAGGGAGGGGAGGTCCTAACGGTGTGGAGCCCAGAATAGGACATAAGATGGAAAGGCAGCACACAACTTACTGNTAAGGGGGAGAGCCTTAGCAGAAGGCTCAAAAGTCTGTCCAGTAACCAATCTGGCGTCGTTTGATTGCATAGCAATGTAGGTAGACGTTAAATACACACACACACACACACAGAGTACAAAAATATAATAAAAAGTAAGTTGCCTACTAAAATCACAGTGGCTGCTAGGGAACAGGGAACAACTGTAAATAACCACTAGGGCACACGCAATATGTATAGTAGCAAGAATAGTAAATGACAATGATTGCAGAGCTAGAATGGAACTAGAGTCAAAATGTATTCGAAGGAAAAGATAAAGGAAGAGTGTTTGTGATTGATAAACTTGAAGAAGCAAGATTCAACTGACAATGAAGAGCAGAATTCAGCAGTATCTATACATGAAGCTTGATCAAGTTTTTATCACAGAAAGTTTGCAACCTGAGAGGATTCACGAAGATTTACTGAGAAATAGGTCGGGAAAATAATATGAAAATTGAGACCGATGAGGAGGAAAGGACTAAACTAAGAATGAAGAGGGACTGGTGTCCCTATTTAATGGAAAGTACGTAACGGCCAAGGTGGAACCTTGGACAGTAACCGTGGGCCTTAGACCTTTACATATCGTACCTAATATGCTATACAAGTTAGGGTTGTAATACACATAGATAAATAGTCATGCCAGAATCTATATATATATAATCTCTCTAAGTCTTTGATGAATTGAATTAGATAATAAATTCTCATCTCAAAATGTTGGTGAAAAGTTTTAAAGTATTATGTTATACATCTACTATATCAATACAAGACAATCGGTTATACATCACCAATTGATGTTATTTATTTAATTCTTAGTGTACGATCGAGATATTAAGCAAGTAATC
>LXGT01000087.1:0-96133 GCA_001640655.1 Endoconidiophora laricicola | reverse complement strand
CACTACTGGCCTCCCGCTCCCAGGGTTCTGTTCACTAGGCCAGACAAGGCGCCTTGTCAACATCTCTCGAATATACTTAGTCTTTTTAGACATCAGACTGCCGAATGCGGACCGCGCAAAGGCAGAATAATATATAAATTCAAACAATCAATCAATCCCATATAGTGTATCGTCCGCGCAGCCCAACTTTGTTGTCACGCACTATTGCGCGCCCCAGTTGGCGCTTCCATATCGATTAAAAAGCGTCCGATTTGGAGGTCAATTGGTTGTGATGCAATTGAAGACGTAAAAGTCGTCCCCATATACCATTATTCAGCTATACCTCAAGTAATCTCTCTTTCTGGAATCTTCTCTCTATAAATTTTCAGTGCGCAGTATTTTCACTCACAGTAGCAGCTCCATTTTGGCCAGGGTTTGGGTACGACCCTTTTTCTTTTTAACTTGAGGGAGGTCCTTTTTTTATGAGGTTCGAAACAGGTGATTACTCTACCTCAAACTGCCTAATGCGAATTTTGAGCCATGAAGTGCTAAAATGGTAAGCATATTTTTATCATCATCAAAAATAACATCAAATCAAGTGAATATATATACTATGCATGGTGATTGTGACAAGTCTTCGTTTGGATCTTGTAGTACTATCCCGTGAGGGTTAAGCAAACCCTACCTTGGGCTGCTTCACTTACACATTAGAAAAAAAGGAATCGTACGTGACGTTGTACCACTCAGTACCAGCTTCATTTTTACAACAACAGAAACAAGTAAAATACTTTACAGTCGCTATAATATTATCAGCTAACTATCAGATTGGCGATCTAGCTGGATAAAACTGGGGTTCTCCATGTCTCTGTATGTACAGCTGTCAAGTAGGTATGAAACTAGGATGACAATGCACGCTGAAAGGAGACGACAAGCAAGTCCGTTGGGACCGTAATCGATGGGGATAGTTGACAATTCAGTGGGCGATCAGTGCTTGAATGACGACCTGGCCTAAATGGAATTAAGCGGGTTTGTTGTAACGCCAGCCCTTCAAGAGGTATATGTCGACATATGTCGTATAATCTTTATAGAGATCAAAGGAACAGCCATGCTCTCTAGAAAGACAATGAATGACAGTATGAACGAGAGGAGATTCCCCGCCAAGTCAAGATACTTAGGCACTGTTACAATCTCCCGGCATGTGAGCTAAATAACACAAGAAAGTAGAAATGTCCAAGAGAGAGATGGAAGATAAGAACAACGTGTGTGTGTGATTACACAGTTCCGTAAACTGACATTGCGGGGAGATATGCAAAGTAAACCAAACTTCTCATGCCATACCATTCCATAAAATCTGATCATTCCAGGTCTAGGGGTAAACTGTTCATGACGTTCATCATGTTCTTGCCGCCAGCTGAAAAGAGCGCCCTATTGTATACTTTGGAAGGTTAAACAAGACGGCTACATATGGAATGATTGGAGTGACCGAACGAAAAAAAAACTTAGATCGACATAGTAGAGCGTAATGTAGAAGGAGAATAAACGAACGAGCAGAAACCTACGTGGATGCAGTTGACCGACCGACCGCCTTTAGGAGTTGTTCCCTTTCATTCATTTTTTATTTATCTCCACGCCGTATTGCTGGGCTTTAGTCTTTTCTTTCACCACTGAAACCTTTTTCCTCAGTCGAATTCTCCGACCCAACAACATCATTTTCAAGTATTCCGACGAATTTATCTTCTGACATGACAACTATTTATTGATATATCAACACTATGATTGCCGACCAATATAACAAATATGGTCTCTACTATCTCACGACTTCACCGCTACGGGCAACAGCGATAGACAATGGGCTTGAACAAGTTCCGAGAATACTGTATCTCAGTGATATAAACCTTTAACATGGAACTCTATCTATAGTATCCAGATAAAGCCATCATCAGCCAATACAAGTCTTATCATCATCAATACAGGTCAGCGTTCGGTGCAAATACTGAAGGCTTATACTGTCCGATTGACTTGACGCCATACTCGAAAACTACAATTAATTATCGGCGTGAAAATCGGAAACAGCGACAATGAGATTCAGCGACACTCGATCGCTGAAATTCATCATCAATAATAGCAGCAGGAGTTGCGACTAGACCTACTGAACCAGCCAGTCAGTTCAAACTATGGCTTGGTGGTGGGTAGTTCTGTTATTGAGTGGTTCCAAATAAACATGGTTGCGGTCTTACATAGCACGTGACTAAAATCACGTGAGACATTATATTTTGGCTATCTTGGCTTCGAGTATTTTTTGCAATTCCGGATAAACGACGGCTAAGACTGGCCAATCTTCCTATCTTCACTTCGCCCCCTGACCGGAGACCGACCCACCTATGGAGAAACTAGGCTTAAAACGGTCCATGCACGCGTATTTTCCGCTACAGCCTGCAACTACTAATTCATGTAGTGCAGCCAGCCTTTGAAGGTAGTATCGGTTTTTATTATTTCAAGAGAAGACCAGCTAGTTTTGCCACTGATAATCTTGCATCTTGGTTTCGTCTGTTGAAGTGCTTTGTCCGCTTTGGCTGTTCGACCAGAGAAAACGAAATAAGAAGTATAGAAAAAAGGGAACCGGAGACTTTCTTTCCCTGAGAGAAAACGCGGCCAACTGGGGGCTTGACCCATGACAAAATATACAACAGCCTCCTACCTAGCCAAGCAAGATATCCATCTTTTGTCCACCCTCCTAATTTAATCCAATCGATCCAACCAAAAAGCTATAGGCTAGCCTAAAAAAACGAAGGTTTAAAAAAAATTGCTAGGCAACTTTAAAGCTCGGACTCAGCTTATCCGCTCTCTGCTATTCTGACCACGAAACAACTGGCTAGGCGCGATATTTTTTTTCCCTCTTATCCCTAGTTCCGCATTCCAACGCGCCTCGTTTGCTTGGTGCTCATCTATCTCCATCCACAAGAAAAAAACAATATCCACATATCCTGAACTCAGATAACTGCGATTGCCGTAGACTTGCCTCTCACAACTTGCCAATTCGTCTATTCTAATTCAGCCTGATTGATTGGCCTTGATTCTGCCCTTTTTCCCTGAAGCCTTTTCGCTTTCAAACGACCAAAATAAGAGAACAAGAATCATAGCTGCTACGGACAAACACAGGCGTTTTGCGGTTCAAATACTACCGAGTATTGGAGCTCGCTACTGGCTGTGCTTTTGCTTTCCATCGTCGCTGCTTCTGGGCCTTTTTTACTATCAATCCCGGGTCTTGTCAGCCTTCCCACAGGTTAGTTCTTAAGACCAAAACACGCTCAGTAAAGACCCCTGGCCTCGCTGCACCTGTCGGACTTGCCAATCTCCAGTAGCAAGGAAAACATTGCCCAAGAAAAGCAATCCTTCTACGCCTTTCCTCAACCCTCGCCCCTTCGAAGCTGTCCATCCATTCAATCCCATCCCCCATCCAAATTTATCCCAATTTCCATTGCCCGTCGCGCATCTTTCTATCACCAGAGCGCGTTACAAGCCCGTTGAATCAACTTTCCACCTTCGTAACTAACGCTTCCAATCTGTGCTCCGTTGCCCTGCAGATTCAACTACTTCAGCCTCCACCATCCATCTCGTTTGAATTGTACTTGCATTTCGCTCTGCGCAGTGTACATTGAACGCCGCGTGCTGTCATTTCCCTTTTTTATTTTATTATTATTTTTTTTCATATCTCATTGACACGCTACTTTTTTTTCCCCTGCCCAGTGAAAGCTGCTGTCGTTTTTGTCTCGCTACGGTTATATTTGCTCTCCTCTTAGCCTTCCCCCCGACTAGAGCAGAAGCAGCAAAATCGCCGCCACGACACGCTTTGCCGCGAAGCTTGAACCCCGTCTCACACTCCCGGTCTAGCTATCGATAGATCTTCATTTTTTTCGTCGCGACTGCTTCATCCGTGTTTGTGTATTCGTCCAGGCCGACGCGCCGTTGCTGACCCGACATCTGTCAACTTCATCATTTTCCTGTCTTTTTGTCTTTTGACCCGTATTGTCGGTTATCCACGATACGTCCATTCTTTCATTGATCGTTTTGGTGACAAACGCGCTTTTTCATACCCGCACCAAAATCATCACCAGCGTCGCTCTGGCTGCCACAGTGACATTTACCAATCAGAATACATTTTGCTAGCATCAGCGTGTCTCGCCGTACCGCGAGATAAGTATTTACGTCAGCAATGGCTACAATGCCGTCGCCCATGATCTCCCAACACCAGGCTTCACCACTTGGCATGCCAATCAGCAAGCAAGAGGTTGAGGCTGCTGTTCGAGTAAGTACCTTCCATATCATCATCTCTTTTTGTAGGCCATGTATCTATCGTATAATCAGCATTTTCCTCCTATATAACACTGCTAACAAATTCTCCCGTAATATAGAGACTCAAGGATATGATGGAACAGGGTGTTCCTCAAACAGACCCTGACTACATTAAGACCCAGAGCTTCATCAAGTCTGTCCAGCAAATGCACCAGCGCATGCAGCAACAAGAGTACATGCGCCGCCAGCAACAACAACAACAGCAACAACAACAACAACAACAGCAGCAGCATGCGCCATCACACCAACTATCGCATCAACAGAATGGTATTCATAATGGAACCGGCCCAGATAGATCAAAAAGTGCGTCTGTTGGTCCGCAACCGGTTGCTTCATCGCCCACCACTACCAATGCTCCAGGCAATCAGAACATTGCGAGCCACTTTACCCAACAGCAGCTTGCGCTTTTGCGGAGTCAAATTGGCGCCTTCCGTATGCTCTCTAAGAATGCTGGCGTGCCACCAAATGTTCAGCAAACTCTGTTCGCCCAGCGCTTGCGCCGTAAGGCGGCCATTCTGGAAGCGATTCGGAATGCCAGTGCCAGTACTCCGCCGACACCTACACCTCAGCAGATGGCTACTGACAGCGCCAAAGCTCCAGTACCCAACGGAACGTCTGCGCCCGTCCCTAGCCGGCCTAAGAGCCCCATCTACAAAAAACTCAAGACCCCTCTCGAGGCTGGCCTGATAAAGGCTGCTATTAGCTTCAATGATCACGCCTCTCGGAAACAGAGGATTTTTGTGCCTGGAATGTTCCCTCTTGGCCTCGACTATGATGCTTTCCGCTACGAGCGCGAGATGGCTATCATGAACCGCATGCGCAGCCGATATTCTGATATCAAGTCTTTGCCCGCCGATCTTGCTCATTGGGATTCAACAAACCCCGATGTCGTTGTTGACGATACCTTGAAGATCAAGGCCTTGATCGAGAAGAAATCACTGGAACAATTTGGACGTCAACGACTTCTTCGCGAGTCTATCGCCCGACATATGCTTCATTTTGAAAACCTTGCTATGACAACCAACCGCAGCAGTTACCGCCGTGTCAAGAAACACAATGTGCGCGAGGCTCGTATTACTGAAAAACTCGAGAAGCAGCAACGCGATGCTCGTGAAAACCGGGAGAAGAAGAAGCATGACGACTTCCTTCATGCCATTACAACCCATCGCCATGATATCAACAACTCTTCCATCACTATCTCGCAGCGCGGCCATCGTCTATCTAGAATTATGAACACCCAGCACTTCAATATTGAGAAGGAAGAGCAGAAGCGTATCGAACGTACTGCGAAGCAACGTCTGCAAGCTCTTAAGGCTAATGATGAAGAGGCATATCTTAAGCTGCTGGATCAGGCTAAGGATACTCGTATCACTCACCTGCTGCGCCAAACTGATGGCTTCTTGCATCAGCTGGCGTCTTCAGTCAAGGCTCAACAGCGCCGTGCTGCTGAACGCTATGGAGGCGATGATAACTATGAAGAGAGTGAAGAAGAAGAAGAAGAGGCCCCCGAAGACGAGGAAGCCAGTCGTAAGATCGACTACTATGCCGTTGCCCATCGTGTCAAGGAAGAAGTGACTGAGCAAGCTGACATCCTTGTTGGTGGTAAGCTCAAAGAGTACCAGATCAAGGGTCTTCAATGGATGGTGTCTTTGTACAACAATAACTTAAACGGTATTCTTGCTGATGAAATGGGTCTCGGCAAAACGATCCAAACCATTTCCCTCATTACATATCTCATTGAGCGCAAGAAGCAGCCTGGCCCTTATCTCGTCATTGTCCCTCTCAGTGTTTTGACCAATTGGAATATTGAGTTCGACAAATGGGCTCCTTCGGTGAGCAAAGTTGTATACAAGGGTCCTCCCAACACCCGTCGCCAGCACCAGGATCGGATTCGTTCTGGCAACTTCCAGGTGCTTTTAACCACCTACGAATATATCATCAAGGATAGACCATTGCTAAGCAAAATCAAATGGTTCCATATGATTATTGACGAAGGTCACCGCATGAAGAATACTAATTCAAAGCTCAGTGCGACTATCCAAAACTACTACCAGACTCGCTTCCGTCTTATTCTTACTGGTACACCTTTGCAGAACAACCTTGGTGAACTGTGGGCTATGCTCAATTTCGTTTTACCGAATATCTTCAAGTCGGCAACGACTTTCGATGAATGGTTCAACACCCCATTTGCGAACACTGGTAGCCAGGATAAGATGGAGCTCACGGAAGAAGAACAGATTTTGGTCATTAGACGTCTGCACAAGGTTCTTCGGCCCTTCCTACTGCGTCGTCTCAAGAAGGATGTCGAAAAGGACCTGCCGGACAAGACGGAGAAGGTCATCAAGTGCAAGTTCTCTTCTCTACAGTCCAAGCTCTACAAGCAGATGGTCACACACAACAAGATTGCTGTCAGCGATGGCAAGGGTGGCAAGACTGGCGCCCGAGGCCTAAGTAACATGATTATGCAGCTACGTAAGCTATGCAATCATCCATTCGTCTTCGACGAGGTTGAGAATGCGCTCAACCCCCGAAGTGTTAGCAATGATATGCTTTGGCGTACGGCTGGCAAATTCGAGCTGCTTGATCGTATCCTACCCAAGTATCAAGCCTCTGGACATCGTGTACTCATGTTCTTCCAGATGACTGCTATCATGGACATTATGGAAGATTACTTGCGTTATAGAAGCATGGAGTATTTGCGTCTCGATGGAACTACAAAATCTGATGAGCGTTCGGATTTGCTCCGCGAGTTCAATGCGCCGAACTCTAAGTACTTCATGTTCTTGCTATCTACACGTGCTGGTGGTCTTGGTCTCAACTTGCAAACTGCTGACACCGTCATCATCTACGATTCCGATTGGAATCCTCATCAGGATCTTCAAGCTCAGGATCGTGCTCATCGTATTGGTCAGAAGAACGAGGTGCGTATTCTGCGTCTGATCTCGTCCAATTCTGTCGAAGAGAAAATTTTGGAGCGTGCTCGATACAAGCTAGACATGGATGGCAAGGTCATACAGGCCGGTCGTTTCGATAACAAGTCTTCTGAAACCGACCGTGATGCCATGCTTCGCACGCTACTGGAAGGTGCGGATATGACGGAATCTGGCGATCAGGATGACATGGATGACGAGGAGTTGAATGAAATCCTTGCTCGTAGTGAGGCAGAGCTGAAGCTATTCCACGAGATGGACGAAGCTCGCTCTTCTGATCCAGTTTACGGCACTAAGCCTGAATGCCAGAAAGTACCTCGGTTGATGGCCGAAAACGAGCTTCCCGACATTTACTTGGACGAGGGAAATCCCGAACAACAGGAAGAGGAAGATGTTGCTTTGGGCCGCGGTGCCAGAGAACGGACGCGTGTTAAGTATGACGACGGTCTCACTGAAGAGCAATGGCTTATGGCTGTGGATGATGATGAAGATACACCAGAAGAGGCTGCTGCTCGTAAGCAGGCAAGGAAAGACAAGCGGGAGAACAATAAACTTCGCAAAATTGCACACACCAATTCGGCCTCTGCTATAGCAGAGCCTGCGTCACCAGAAGCAAGCCGGGACAGCACGGAGGAGATAGAAACCCCGAAGAAGCGTGGCCGCAAACCTGGCACTAAGAACGCCGAGAAGCGCAAGGCGGACGAGGGTGACGAGGAGCCACCAGCCAAGAAGCGTCGTGGTCCAATTGGCCGGCCAAAGGGCAGTACCAACGCGCCACCAGATCCCAACAAGTTACCGCCTGCCCAGAGAGCTCTCCTGCAGACTAGTTTGAAGGGTCTTTACGAGGGCCTGATGACGCTGGAGACTGATGATTTGCTCGAGCCGCCGCCGGATGATGACGAGAGTGACCCTGGCAAGCGTCTCGTAATTGGCCCTTTTGTCAAGCTGCCGCCTAAGCGCGACTATGCCGATTATTACATGATCATTCAGTCTCCTATCTGCATGACGCAGATAGAAAAGAAGATAAAGAAGGAGGAGTACAAGAAGCTCAGCGATATGCGCAAAGATATTGAGCTGATGCTGAACAACTGCCGGACGTACAATGAGGATGGCAGCGTATTATACCAAGACGCTCAGATGATGGAGGTGAGTTCTTTTTCTCATTATTTATCACCCGCTTCAGCACAATATATCTAGTGATACCCAATGACTTCGCATGCTAACCATAACATTTCAATAGGAATTCTTCGTCAGCCAGTATGATAGACTCCTTGAAAAGCACGCCGAGCTTATGGCGCTCGAGACGGGCAAGCTCAGCGGGGGCGGTGATGATATAGGAGTTGGCGGCTCGACAGCAGCTCCGTCAATTGACGGCAGCAGCGCGGCTGACTCATCAGCGCCAGCATCGGCAACTACGACACCGGCGGCACCGCGAATCAAACTCATCTCTAGCTCGGCTAGAAAAGAGGCTGGAGAAGCAAAGGAAAAGGAATCAGTAGTAGTAGCGTCTACAACTGCAGGTGGCGCCGTGCAATCATCGGCCTCTACACCGGGAAAAGACGCCTAGCAGCGTATTCGCTGGTTGTAGGTAACGTCGGGTGAGGTGTTCATTTTCTTTCCATTTTCTGGCTTATATTATTTTCTGGGGTTCCTGTTTGTCTTTCTTCATATCAAACGCGCTTGGCATAGCCTTTTTTCATCTTTCTTAGTTTAATCGTCTTGTCGTGGGGTTGATCTACTCTTCTTTTTCCTTGATACTTTGTCATACCTACTCTTTCTCTTTTTACATTCCTTCTGTTTTCTGAAGGTATTTTTGGTTTTCTTTTCCTTTTCTTTGGGTTCATGTGAGACGTCGTTTTCTTTGTTTTTTTCTTTCTTTCTTTTCTAAATGTCGGTGTTCTTCATTTCTTCCTCTTTGTCTATTTATCTCACTTTTCTTGATAAAGAAGATTAAGAAAACTGGTTTTTTTTTAAACCAAATCAATTACACACGTTTCACTATTACTTTTTTTGTTTTCACTTACAACAATGGTCTCTTTTTTCCTCCTTCCTTATCAATCTGGTTAGTCATGTATGGGGTTTTTGCTTTGTTGTCGTTCGCTTTTTCTATTTTCTTTTTTATTTTTTGTTTTCCAGAGCAATATGAATTAAAATATAAAATTCTAGCATTCTTCTTTTATACAAAACATTCTTATGTCTGTAAGAATGGAATGGAAATAAAGTCACGTGAAATAGTATTGAACTAAGAAACTGATTTACCCATGATATCCAAAATAAAATCTTTTCGATATGATGCTATCGTATATATGGAAGAGTAATAGTAGAAAGGAAGATATGAAAATTATAAAAAAAAAGATCAAGAATAACTAACCTAAGTATAGGTAGTCGTAAAGAAACGAAAGAAATAGAACAAGAAAAACTATATGGTACTACTTCTGACCGTATTACCAAAAATAACAAAAAGATCATGTCATGTCGTCGTTAAATGAAGAAAACAGAGAACCATTTTCAAAGTGGCCGTTAAGGAAACTAAACAAAACAAAAGGCCAAACGCAAATAATAAACAAATCAAAGATACTAGTCGTGAAGACTCTGTAAGACTTAGAAGTCCCTTTTTTCCCTTCCCCATCTCCCCTGCTTGGCCTCTTTCTTTCTCCCCTTTTATTGTGTTCTTCCTCGTCTTGTATGTTTCAACGACGATAATATCCGCTATAGTCACCAAAAGGCTCTTCCATAGCACTCTCAGCAATTGGGGGACTACGTAGTTCTAGCCCGTTCCAATGGGCATCTTCAAAGCTACCGGCATATTGGTTATGGGCACTCAATCGGCGACCGGACGAGGGAACAGCCATGCCAATGTGCACGTTATTTCCTGGGGACATGACTAGCGGCGCCGGCATTGGCATTGGAGCCGCCGGTGGCGGCGCGTAGCCCGCTGGGCCACTGTTGTATCGCAGGTCCCGGTCTCGTTCGCGATCACGGTCATGGTGGCTATGGAATGACTGGCTATGTCCGTGTCCGCTACTTCCAAAGCTGCCACTATGTGTCGGAGCTGGTGTCCAAGTTCCCCGGCGGGATGGCGGCGGCGGCGGACCACCCAGCGGCGAATCATCCAGATGGGCCACACTCATAGATCCAATGCTACGCTCACGATCCCAGTGTCGTTCTGTCCAGCTAGGAGTACCACGGGGATCAGCTGCTATCCCGTTACCTCCGCGAGAGTTGCGCGCTGTTGGCAGACCGCTAATAGCGCCACCATCGCTCCCAAATGAGCCATCTATGTAGCCTGCCGAATCTCTGCGTAGACGGGAACTTCCTCCGGCCGATAGCGGTAAATCGTAGTTACCTACAGGATATTCAGGCGAATAATCGCCGATATCATTACCGCCAGGACTTGGGCGGGAATGTCCGTGACCGTAGCGAGACGGCGGGCGGGACACCATACTAGGACGCATCATAGCTGGGCGGGTGGTTGTCGGTCTACGTGGCGGCGACAGCGGAGTTGGTGGGGCAGCCACAGGGGGTGGGGCACCCCAAGAGTCTCTTTTGCGACCTCCGCCCCCCGCACGTTGTTCAGATCCACGAAGACTGGGCGGTGGGGAAAGGTCACGGCGTAGAGACGAGGGAGGAAGGTTTGAAGACGACAGTGGCGGAGGAAGATATGGGCTTGCGCCGTGGTCAACCGACATACTGCGTACCGGGCGGCCGTGGCGCTGACTAGCGCTGGATGGAGGGAAGCCAGGTATGGGGGGAGGCCCGTTAGCACCACTGCTACCACCTGCCGAATAGCGAGGGTTGCGGCGGGCATTGGGAAGACCACCACCATGGCTAATGCCCATGCCAGTACTGCTGCCTAAAGAGCTAGTATTGAGGGTTAATGGGGTCGTACCTCGGAAGATACGGTCACGATCGGCGGCCCCAGTAGCCAAGCCAGCAGGTGACGGGGCAGGGCATGTGACTAGGACCTCGAACGACGGCTCGTGCCACTCAATCCACTCGCAAACCTCGGCGCGGATCTCGCGAGATCCCTCGATGCCTACATCTAGCTGGGCCATGGTCCGTGAAGATGTTGATACAGAGTCGCGCAGAACGCGCATGGAAGCCATGTTGGGCATCTCGTTGGTGTAGTCGGCAGCTTCGTCGATGCGTAGAGCACATTGCCAGCGGCCGACATCGGGCAACAGACGCAGACAGGCTACTACCAAGAACTTGCCTTCGACCTTTGCAGCGTGGGAGGGCGTCTTAAGTTCGAACTGGACAATGGCTACAAAAGTATTTTCGTGTGGAATAGGTGACAAACAATGGGCTGTTGTAGCGCTGACTGCCCAGCTAGGCTTGTGGACAGGCGTGTGCGGCATAACCCTCCGTACGCCCGAGTCGAGCACAAAACGGACTTGAGGCCGGCGGGCTCCAGCCACGTTAGTGGCAGTCGACGAGGTGCTGGTGGTGGAACGGAACGAGAGTCCTGTAGTTGGTGACGAAGCGTAGCCAGAGTCCTCATCACCAATCTGGGCCACGGTGATCAGCCGTTGCTCCCGCTCTTGCATGAAAGCGGCGATGTTGGTGGCGGTGGGTGTAATGGCGCCGACTCGGGCAAATTCGTCAGTCTCGCCGACCTGCTGGATGAAAAAGCACATAAACTCCTGCGAGTTGCGGCGCAGCAGGTTCAGCCATACACGGCGAAAATTTCCTACGGAACTTGGTGACGCATGCGGTGTCATGAACAGGGCGGCTTGGACACCCCGGTTAGTCATGCTCCATGTAGCACCCTTGGGCATCAGGAAAGATGGCGCCGGCTCTAGACCTGTACAGTCAAGGAACTGTTCAGGTGAGTCAGCCAAGAGCCCGGTCCGCTCATTGGCGTGGGTGCGCGGTGAGTCCCAGAACAAGATGCTCTCGTCGGTGGTCTGGCGTAGGATCTTATACTGTAAACGCTGGAAAGCAGTGAGGGCACCTTCGCCGTAGCGTGGATCTAGATGGATCTTGAACAGGCCGGATAGTGCGTAGGACACGTCCTCTGGACGGGCTGACTTACGATGGGCCATCCAGGTCATCTTGGTAGCTACTGGAACAGAGTCCAGGTTGACTTTTCGCTGCAGCACATCGCTGGGAATGGCAGTAACCTTGGTGATCTGGGCGTCCAGGGTGTTTCTATTGGAAACAGAAGCGGAAATGTTATCCCAACGACGATCCATAAAGATGACCCGTGGTGGGGCAAGAAGCTCCGGTAGGGTCCAGGCGCGGCGGAACCACTCGGACGACCTGAACTCACGACGCCACTAGGGTAGACGAAGAATATGGCGAGTTAGCGTAGATATTACAGAGGGAACTATTGAGACCTATCTCTTAAGTACTCTATGGGTTGACTCACATTGCTTTGGGCATTGCGTCGAGAACGTCTCAGTCCCGCGCCGCCGTCGTCGTCGCTGTTGTCCTCGTCGTCGCTGGGTGGATCATCCATCTCATCGAGATCGTCGGGCAACGTAAAATCAGCCAGGTAGGCAAAGCACAAGCTGGCCTGGGAATACAGGGACCAGGCGCCTAAAACAGCCTCTGAGACATCGCCTGGGCTAGCCTGATTGACGCAGCAGGTATCCAGCCAGATCCACTTGAGCTTGTGCTCCTTAGCTGCAGCCACAGCACCGCGGACCTTGAGAAGTGATGCCGACGGCCTAGGGCCGCCGCGGCTGGACGAGCGATCGGAGCGGAGGTCAGATGAGGCGCCGGTCTGAGGTGTGGCCACGCCGGCAGCATGCTCACTCTCGGAGTCCAGATCGCTGTCACTGTACGTCTCGCTGGGGTGGAAGGACGGTGCTCGACGCAGAGAACGGCGGGTGGTGTGGCGGGGACGGCGGTTGTTGCCGTGGTGGGAACGGCTGTAACTGCTCCGGGCTGAGCCGGGTGCGGAGGGCACGCCGCCATCTCCGTCGGAATCAGAGTCGCCGTGCAGGCTGTCGTCGTCAGTGTCTTCGGCAGTAGTGGCGCCGTCGTCCCCTCTAGAGGTCATGTCGCGGTACGTAATTTCCTCCTTGGTCCAGCGGTGCGAGACAATGGCATACGGCGGCAGCTTGCCGGCCTTGAACTCACGGAGCATCAACGTTTCTGTATTTAGTAGATGCATGATGAAAGCGTTTGTGTTGTATATAAAATGGATATAATGATGTGTGGTTGGGTATCAAGAGCAGCGAGAACATAAAACAAGGTAAAACACAGCAGATTAAACAGCAAATTAATGAGGACAATGGCGCCAGGCAGCCAACGGCCGAAAACCCGAGCAAAGCCAAAGCAAGATGAAGGCGTCTAGATAGAATCAACAGGACTGCAAAATAGCGATAGCGCTTGACGGTGATCTAGGAATTGAGAATCTAGTCTGGGGTATTTAAGGGAAGAAAATCAACGGGTTAGGGAAAAACAAAGTGAAAAAGGCTTTTAGGGTGGAACTACAGCAATTACTTGCTTGGGCAGCAGATTCCTTTTCTTGTCAACATATTTATTTAAAAAAAAATTATGATTTCACAGCAGGGACGGCCTTCTGCACAAAGAGCGAGAGATATCAGAATAAGCACAAAGTGACAGCACCAAATGCCGGATTGTGTGCATCATTATAATCTTCTTTTTTCTGGTTGGTCAAGTGATAAGAGTCGCCAGCAGGCCAGGCCTTCTGACCCTATCAAATTGAGGCCTTAACAAGCCCGTTTAGCTCTGGGCTGCAGCGCCCAGACAGCGTGGCTTCTAAGGCATTATGCACGCTGAACCAGGCGGCAGGCGCTATATCGGTCGCCTGAACAGAGCTGGCAGGGTGCTCTATAGCAGCTATAGTAGCAAAACAGCAGGGCAGACAATAAATATAGCGCATGATCTGTGGCTGCCCGTGATAGTAGTTCTACTTCTTAATCTAGCTCTTCTAGTTCCTCTAGTACTCATTTCAGTAACACGGATCATCGGCTTCGTTTCCTTTGCTTGCTACTTGTTTGCTTCTCTAGCTTGACACAGACAAAAGAGCCTTTGTTGTTGTCATGTCTTTATGCTTCCGTTCATCTTTCTTCTCGTCAGCTGATCGGTCGGTCTAGCGTCGCCGCGATGATCGGGGAAAGCTTCACTAAGCAGTGCTATCGATGGTCAAACAAAGCATCACCTCATATCGTCCATAGCCGGTGGTTTCCCCTTGTTTGCGTGATTGTGCATTTCGTGGACCGGCGCTCTACTAGTCTGCCTAGCCACAGTTTGCCCTTGTATTCTCTTAACTTCACTACTAGAATCAAGCTCGCTTCTTAGAAACGAAACGAAACGAAACAATCCGGCTACAAACAATAAGCCACTGACTAGCACTAGCCCTAAAGCAATCGACACAAGGCGGTCAGACAATCCAGTAATCAAGAGTGCAAAAGAAGCCAAGCTAGAGAGCGAGGGAACCACCTAGGAAGCTAGTGTTTTGTTGGCTGGCCTAGATAGTGCCTATCCTCTAGTCCCAACTAGACTGGGGCTGAGGCTGGGCTTCCTTGCCGGGTCTCACTTTACAGTAATAACGATGAAGTTGCGATGCTAACAACTCGGGCTAGTAATCAGGCCTCAGATAGGATGGCTAAGTGGTTGTTATTTAGTTAGGCAGATTAGTGTGAGAAAAGTCTCTTAGCTACCAAGATCTAGATCTCTCTCTCTTCCTATTTCACATCTCTATCTTTGGAAATGTCTGTATCGTGAACTGTCGTATCACCTTGTCTCACGCCCAAAGCTTCCTCGTCCAAGATCCGTCCTTGGATTTTGTTTCTTTTTTTCTCTTTTTTCACTGTGTCGTCCGCCGATAAAAGCCTGCAGGTCGGTCGACATGACTACACAGCAGTTGGGAGAGACATTGTGAGCTGCACACATATATATCTGTACATGCTATGGTGTTGGCTCTTACCATCATAACTAGTCTTTTGACCAAGACTTTGCTAGTATACAGATGATGACGAGATACACAAAGAATAGATTCGTCTTCCAATAGGCCAATAAGCCTCACTCTAGAGAATGAAAGATATGATTGAGCTCTGTTGGCTCAGTCAGTTTATTCTGCTTAGGCTCGGTTGGGCTGAGATCTAGGCGGCTCCTGCTCAGGCTTCAAGAGCCAAAAACACAAAATTAAACGACATATTATAGTCTGTGAACATATTACCCTTGCTTGCCCCAATGACGGCCATTTCTAGCCAGAATGTTTCTTTTATATTCCCTTTTTGTGCAATCCTCTAGCTTCATTCGCTCCATAGAGAAGCAAAAAGGTGAGAACGGACAATGATGATAAACACCAGCTAGCCGGATAAGACATGTACGGCTAATTGTCTATCCTTGAAGTGGTGACACTATGGAAATTATAGCATTCATAATATAACCCTAATTTATAATATCATAACCCTATATAGGTGACCTGACCTTTAGGTACTATAGTTAACAAGACCTTTTTGTCCAGTAATGGAATCCCTGGGCGATAATATATAACATTATAAAGTGAACGAACTTTTCTTCTTTTCTTATTCTAATGAAATATTCTGCAGTATAGTCTTGTTATGCGTAAGACTTCCTATCGTCTGCAGACTCTCGCATTCTATAATTTCCTATCCTATTCCTCCTTCTGCCTCCATCCTTCTCCTCATCCTCCTCTCACAGGTCTTCCTTCCTCTTTTTGTCCTTAGTAGCTGCCATGGAAGCCTCTCTACCTCTTTCTTTTTGCCCATTTCTGTCTCATTCTCTTGGTCAGATCCGACTGGCATGAGACTCTACTTTTTTGTACTGAGCCAATGATATTCGACCACATCAGGCCGGGCTCATCGTTTATCTGCATGAAGCATGCAGGACGAAAAAAAGAAACAGATATGAATTTAAAAACGAGAAGTAGAAGACAAAGCATAAAAGCACAGTATGAAATAAAGTTACCAACCAAGACCATCTACTTTATCACAACAAAGTAGTAGTAATAAAAATGTGGTGGGCTGCTGGGTTGGTAACATTCGACCAGCGTCTTTACTACAAGCAAGCCTTTTTCAACAGACAAGAAGGTGATGATGGGGTCTCTGCGCTGGCAAAATCCCAGAAAATGCGCATATCAATGGGGAAATTAATGGCTTTTGACTGGTACCTCTGCTAGTAATCTTTGCCTCCCTTATGCGGGCTTGCTTCCCATGCAGCCATCACATTCCACTATCATTACACATGAATGTACATACATGATTGTTGTCGATACACAGAACTTACTCGTCGTACATACACGTAGTAGCAACACAATCTCAGCAGGCCAGGTTAAAAAGAGGGGAAACGCGAGGAGTTTCTAAATGTATGAGGGAAGCATAGGGACAAATTCCTATCTAAATTGCCCTGCTTTATCCACTATACTATGTAGAGCAATGAGTGACGGCTATGCTATGTAATGTGATGCCCCTCTTTTTTGCATCTTCACCGCTTTTACTGCTAGTAGTGTACTGCGTAGCTTGCTTTAACTTCTGTTGACATTGATGTTGCGAGAATATCACGATAGTTGTGTTTGATACTTCATGTAGCTTGATAATCCTGTAAAAAAATGAGTTAGAGGTTAATTGAGAATATGATGATATGATATAAATAGAAAAGGCAACTGCCCCAAGAAAAAAATATATGCAGTTAAAAGGCATTGCCCTGAGGTCGAGAATAGTGATAAGATAATAAAATATGTTTACAAGAATAAAGATTCATCGTGGCCGTCGTTGCAACTAGAAGATAAGATTGAGGAATAAAAAAGATAAAGAAAACAAGACAAGAGGCTACAAGATTCAACGCCATGCTATTCCAAGCTTTGATGGCTTCCCTAAAAACAATGATAATCACCAAAATCCAACCTATCTATGCCTCGTCTATCCATCATCATGAAAAGCCATCAACCGTCCCAAACCAAATATGTTTATCCTAGTAGGACATCAATGTCGTCTCGACGCGCTGAATCCCACGCCGATGCGAGCACATGACCAACGCCTCGCCGATAACATACACCACCTACGCGCTCAATCCAGAGCACGTTGATGTATTCCAGCACTTCTCCGCGGGAGAAATCGCGGAACACGTCGGGGCCTAAAACCACCGACCCCCCGCGCTCAACGCTAGAACTGATGGCTACAAACTCCAGCCGCTCGCTGCCGGCCACGTCTAGCTCGTAATTGGAGCTCTGTATGCCCAGCCACGCGTCGTGTGCCGTTAGCATGCCGGCAAACCGCCCTGACTTGGTCATAAGGTTGCCAATGGCCACCGGCGCCGTCGTCGGCAGCATGTTGTCCTTGGCCTTCCCACTGTTAAGGGGCGGCTTGACAGTAGCTAGCTGTACGCTGAAGAAGGCACGCTCGGCGTGGAATGCTAGGTAGATTCCCGGTGGTTGCACCGCGACGCCGTTTATTGCCTCAGGGCCTTCCACGGGTGGCATGACCGGGATCGGGTATCTGAAACGTGTAGCTGGGTCACTGTCATGGCGGAGATAGTTGCCACGGGCCAATGCCCAACCAGGAGGCAAATCAGTACCTTTACGCAGTCGTTGACCGCGGTAATCCAGTCCGTTAGATAGCAGCGGTGTCATGGTGGGGCTGGAACTGTGCCCGTCAGTTAGTGTGTATTCCACAAGCGGCCGGAGCCGGAAGTGAAACGGCGACACAAATCGTCTGTGAACTGCCCGGTTACGATGAGGCGGTGTATACTCGATATAATCGCCAGCAGCGCGCCAGATATCAGTGTCAATCGGGTCATCGTCGAAAAACCAGCCCATCCATGACCAACTAGGGATCAGTCCTGGAGATGCAGGTGCGCCTGATGACCAGTCTGGACCGGCCGAAGCGGGAGGCAGCACACGGCGGCGAATAGATGCACGCGGTTTCCACAGCATAACAGCATCGAGGAACATCACCGGCATACCAAAGACAAAACCGCCAGAAAAGGTACGTGACAGCAGGTTTATTATTCCGCTAAAGGCCCACGTTGTGTCTTGCACATGCGTGAGGCGACGGGTACTATAGTTCATGACGATATGAGCATATTCGTCAAGATCAGGCCATTGCGTGTGGCGGAAGGCTAGGGTTGCTGGCGTGACACGAGCCGTGCATTTAAGTGCTGATGCCGCCGCCGTCTTAGTGCGGCTTGAAACACCCCCTCCACTGCCGAGAACCTTGAGCTTGCCCGGTGCCAAGCCAAGTACATTCGATTGCCACGTATCGCAGTGGCAGTCCCAAGTATACACGTCCTGGAAGACATAGACGGTACGGCGAGAGTACAGAGCCTCCTGCATTGTCCAGGCACGACTGCTCCATACAGATTCAGCAACAAGGTCGAGATGTTGGGCCTTGGAGTCCGGCGCCGCACGCTTGCGGTCTAATGGCAGAAGGCCAAGTGAAACATCGTCAAGTGCCACAACAATAGTGAAAGTGGCATTGCCGTAGATGAAAGGCATGTTGCGGACGTGCTCAGCCTTGACTAGTTCATCATCTTGGACAATACAATATTTGTCGATCCACAAGTAGCGCACATTCATCTTCTGAACTAACCACACCGCATCTAGGAATGCTGGGTACATTTCCGCATCACGCAGTGACTCGCAAAACTCGTCGAGGTTTGAAGACAATGTCATGAACTTATTAGCCTCCATGATTGAGTGCTCTTCCTGGCCCCACACATAGCTAAGCGCCGCATATCTATCTTCCGCTTGGGGATGTACTAGTCGGAAGTCAACACAGTCGATGACATATTCAGGTCGCCAGCTGGCCGTCGTTGTGTCTTGGCCAGGGTAGAGTCCACTGCAATGTGGGCCATGCTTGTGGTTGCACTGCTCAAGCCAAGCACGGAGCCGGTCGACCGGATCAGTCCGAGGATTGTTGGCTATTTCTATGGCAGCGGCTATGATGGCATTGGTGTTGTCGATTCCGATAGCCGAAGGTGCGCCTGTCGGTGAGTGAGGCAGGCTCATAGCTGGCGGTGGTATCCCGCTACTTGAGACCGGGCGTGAAAGAGATCTAGTTGGAGACACTGCAGGAGGCGGAAATGGAACGGGCGGTGGAGCCACTGAGATTGGGGCCATGGGTGGCGGTATTTGGACAGCAGCTACACCGTTGGCTATCGGAGGTGACCGATTCCGGCCACTCTTGCGCGTACTAGGATCACGCCGAAGACTCAGTCCGTGAAAATGGTTCCGCATACGCTCCGTCAAGCTCTGTCTGCGCTGTGGCGATGGCGGCTGGGGCTGAGAATTCCGGCGCGGACGGTGAGTCGAGGCTCGGGGTGGCGGGGCAAGAGGCAGTGGCGCGGCCATGGCAGCAATTGCGGCGCCACCAATGGCAGCAGTAGCTGCTGCTCGGAGCTGAGCATCACGCTGTTGCTGCTGGTCGTAGTCAGACTCGTCGGAGCGTTCGCGAGTCAGTTTCTCGCGATCTCGGTGCGACATGCGACGGGAAATTTCCGGCTCCCGATGTGGTGGCATGGGCGCAGTGGTAAAGCGCACATCGGGTTCTCTGTCGCGATGGGCATATCGCCGGTCATCGGCTGATGTTTCGTCGCGATCAGATACTTCGTTATTACGGAGCGCTGTCCGGATACGATGGCCATGGGTATCACGTTCACCGCGCTCTCGTTCTTTTTCCTTCTCCTTGTCCTTGTCACGATCGCGGTCACGGTCACTTTGACGCTCACGATGTGTCGGTCGCACTGTTTCTTCGCGCTCCTTTTCCTTGTCGCGCGTCCGGATGCTACCACGGCGTTCGCGGCGAGTGCGTTCTTTTGGTCGTGACTCTTCGTCATCTTCTTTCTCTATCTCCTTGTCCTTTTCTCGATCCCGATCCCGCTCGGAACGGTCCTTATCACGAGTGCGCATACTATTTCGGCGCTCTCGTCGATAGTGGCGTTCTGTGCGGTCCTTTGACCGGTCTTCCTCTGAGGTCTTTTCTTCGATAACAACCTCCTTAGCAGGCCGTTCCTTCTCCTTCTCTCTGTCTCGTTCCTTCTCTTTCTCCTTCTCCCGCTCACGCTCCTTCTCTTCACGACGTTCCCGCTCTTTTTCGCGCTCTCGGTCAGCCTTATCCCTAACACTACCGCGGCGTTCTCGACGAGGGCGATCTTTGGTTTCCTTTGCAAACTCAACGTCTTTCTCGCGCTCTCGGTCTTTTTCACGCTCCACCTCCCGAAGGCGCTCTTTTTCCCGGCGACGTTCTTCACGATCCAGCTTTTGGCTACCAGTGTCCACTCGTTCTATAGGTTCCGGTGGTGGTGATGGCGGCGGGTGCACTTGTGCTCTAGATCTAGCCTGGGCCTTTCTGGCCCTGCGCTCCTTGGCAGCGCGTGCCTCTGCTTCGGAGTCGTCCATGTCGCTGTTTGTATTTGGCAGCTTTGCAAGCGCATCCTCGTGACCCTGAACTTCGGTGGCCATCCCGTCTAGGCCATGGAGCATTTGCTCCACTTTCGATAGATATACATGGTCGTGATGAGTGTGGTGCTCAATGGTGGGCGAAGGTGGAGAAGGCGGCGGATGTGGATGTGTGGGGTTCGTGTGTGGCTGAGGGTCATGTTGGTGAGGCCGGGGCTGCGAGGTAGCTGTCTTATGCCGGGGACGCGAGGGCCCATCTTGTTTGTGGCTATCACTATCACTTTCAACTGGGTTGGTATGACGACGTCTTTTGGAATTCGGTTCTGGGGCTAGCGATGGAGCTGACGGTGGCAGTGGTGCAGCGAGCAGAGGTGGAGGTGGCTGCGCCAAGTGCGATTCATCGTGACGGTCAGCAACTGTGTTTGTTACTCTAGCACTCTCGGCGGTCATTCTTCGAGATGGCGCACGCACAGATGAGCGGGCCTCTTCTATTTCAGAGTCGGTCTCGGCAGCAGCCGACGGAGCTGCAGGCGGTGGTGATGGTGCAGGCGGTAGCAGATCCCGCGTCGATCTACGACGGCGATGGTGACGATCATTAGCACCGGCCTCGGAGTCGGATGATACCTCGGGAGGCACAGATGGGGCTGCTGGTGCCGGTGGCGGAGGTGGAGGCGGAGCGGCGGCAACGTCAATAGCATGAATGACAGAGTTGGAGGAAAGCGACGATATAGGTGACACGCTGCGCGAAGGCGCCATGACGAGCAACAGCAGAGACGGCTAGTCGAAAGGTCAGAGCTCGTGTGGAATGGCAAAGACACTGACCAGAGGCTTTGGTGAAAAAGGCTCCGCTAAACTCTGGTACAAATATCGTGAATATCGCCTTGGTCGAATGTCGAGGAGGGGGTTCCGTCGACTCCGTCCGACCAAGCGACGGTATTCTCCTTCTAGGCTGACGAAACCAACAATTCTCTATGTTTGGATTTGGCAGTCTAGGGGTAAGTATGTTTCTTTCTGTTTTCTGGTATTAACCAAAAAAAAAATACTCGCCAGAAGTTAAGAAGGTGTGGAGAGCAGCGCTTAACAACAATGGACTACAGGCAAAATCCTAAAGGGAGCAAAGCAGACGTCTCGTTATAGCAAGAAAAATAAAGGTCACCGGTATGGTCGAGGAAGCTTTTTTAATGCTAATTCTGCTGATACTGGTGTTGGTCCTCCAGCGTATGATTGACGATTTCTAACTTAGGATCCCTCTTAACTTCTCTGGCGTCTGTCGGTTCAAGATGATGAGACTATTGGTTGGTTTGGCTGAGAAACAAGCAGGTGCCTTACTTTATTTGGACTTTGCTTCTTTCTGTTTTTGATTTAAAAGTAGAGCAATCGGTCGGAATTTTACAGCAAATTGGCTCTTGTTTCCCCAGCAGGAAAAGAAATCAAAAAAGTCGAGGTAAAAGAAGAGATAGGACAGTTGGGTCAAAAAAGAGGACTCGAGACTCGATTGATCTATCGCCTGATAACTGCCAAGAACAAAATAAATGAAAAGAAGAGGAGGAAAAACGATGCAATGCGTCTAAGCTGCCGCCAATACTACCAGTAAGTAAGCAGCAAAAGAGATAGCAGAGTCTAAAGTAGCTTCCGCCGAAAACTAGTAAAGCTCGCTCAGACTTTTGACGGTTTTAGTTACAAAGCTACAAATTCAATAAGCTTCTATATATCAAGCTTACTGCAGTTCCTTCAGCTACTAGCAGTTACGATAGAATTTTTTTTAGATAAAGCAGCTACTTAATTCAATCAAAGCTTTAGTTTGTTTGTTCACCTTCCTCGTGCAGGGGCCATAAATCTGGAAGAAAAGTCGTCTTGTATACAGATAAGGGGGGGCTGTAGTTTCTATTTTGTCCAGCCTTCTTTTGTCAGTGATCATATTTAGTTTCTAAACCTTTTAATGTTTTGTTTCAATATAAGAAACAAGCTCGACAGGTAAACAAAGCAGAAAAGAAGAGCAGAGCGAGCATCTTATGCAAGTATATAAGCCTTTTTTTTTTTTCTTTTTGGCCGTACTTTTTTTTTCTTTCGACAAAAAGGGTTCTTTTGATGGATGGATCGCAATTATTTGTTAGCTTCTCTGGGAACACTTATTGAGGCTCTTTTCCATGTTTATTTTGTTTTGTTACTGTGAGAAAATTTACGCAATAATCGTGAGGCTGGGAATCTTGCTTGCATATTGTATTGTTGGCTAGCCAAGTCGGAACAAGGGTTTACTGGACTGTAACTACTCGCGCTCAAAATCCGAAGCAAAGTTGGACAAAGACAGAATTACCTTTTTTGTCTTCCTTCGCGGGCTACAGTAGCACAGTGTGCATAAACACAGACTTTATCTCATAGCGGCCAGCATCTCTCGCATCCAGATCTCTAGTTAGCAAGAACAATAAACAAAGAAAGGTAGAGATAGCCTTGGCTTATTGTTCTTCAGAAATTAAGAGTGGCTTGACCAGTATTGTGACTGCCAGTATATTATTGTCCGTACTCACTTGTACATCTCTATAGATTACAGATCAGATCGAATGGGTATCTGTGATCTCAAGAAGAAAGAAGAACAAACATCAAAATGGGACGGAAAGATAGAGATATAATAGAAACGATAGATGGCTTCCCTCTCCTCTTCCCTAACTCTGGTTCTCCGCTCAATTTGACTTTCTGACTTTGCAGAGCACATGTCAATTCAGACTAAGCATTAGTTTGTTTGGAGGAGGAGAAATGTTGGTCATGCGAACAAAATGGCGATTATGTCAGCATTTTTCTGTTTTCTTCCTACTGTGTTAAAGTAGGAGTAGCAATGATTCACTTATTTAGTGGATGCTTATGATAGACAACTAGTTCACATCAATTGATATGTATTGATTGGTGAGAGTAATGTTCCGATATATTAAATGTTTATCAAGTAGGTATTAAAGTGCTTAGGGTATCCTTTTCTTATAGTAGTGAGTGGATGGATAGATTGACTAACCCTATCATTGCCAATCAACATACTAACCAGATAATAACAAAGTTGCTTTTACTCAGAATTATTATGTATTCTACATAATATTTGGTTGCTATATCCATGGATACCTGAACCAATATAAATTAGTCGGGCTAAGGGTACATGAAGAGTTCTTGACATCTTTAATCATTAATCGGGGTATCTTCATAGATTTAGAAACTTTAAACAGATAAATGATGAATTTTTTTTTCCAACAATCGACTTTCAGGGATACCCATTTTAATTTAATTATTGATAATCTAATTTAAAGTCTACTGTATAGTCTCGTCATATCAATATCTGATCGAGTATTGAGTAAAAAAATGTCAACAGTGCACATGAAGTGTATACGACTCTAGGACTGGCTACCAATAAGATAGCTACCTGAGCTTCCGACAGTATGACGATATAGATACAGAGTTGTTATTATAAATTAACCTCCATGAATTCCATTTACTACTTGCAGAGTTTAAGGTTAGATGTTACATATAGAGACCAAATATCAACGCCGTAAAATTCCATGACAGTGTATAAGGGCTCGCGATAGGACTTGAGGTGTTTAGGCGGAAGGCTTTTGAGGGTTTTTTAGGGTTGTGAGTTGGTACGACTTCAGAAGTTTTACTGATAAGATAATGATTTTTCCCATCGCAAGGCGAAACAAAACTGCGTTTCTGAGCTTCAAAGTCAACGAACGAACTAACGCACAAAACGATTGAATCTTTCAATTCTTTACACTCAATTCGAAATGGCCATCTTATTGTCCCGAAAACGCAAGGCGGCATCTTCTGCCGCTACCAAATTGACTCCTTCGACCTTTTCTTCTTCTTCTACTCCAACTGCCCCCGTCGAATCGGTGCAAGATATATTTAGACGACACTTCGAAGCCCAGTTTGCGCCACTACCTGAACCTACCAAAGATGCTGCGCTAGATGTCATGGATGAGGATGAATATGACGATGGCGATCCACAAGATATGGACAAGGACAAAGATGAGTGGGATGGCTTGTCGGCCGACGACGCAGAGGATTCAGACGATGGCGTCGTTGAAGTCGTCGATCACTCGGCGGCAACGTCTAGGATTTCGTATGCCATGTCGAAACATGAACGGAAGGCTTTCATGGTATGTTGACATCCGCTTTTCCTCACATATACCTGTGTGCTCTTGGGATATACATTCTAACTTGCACGTTCTTTGGCTTAGAACAACAAACCAGTCGACCTTAGCCAACCCCCCCCCTCCACGCTACAAACTACATCATCTTCGACACCTACAGATGACGCTGATGACGAAAATTCTGCGACTCTGCTTAAACAAGACATCGAACTACAACGTCTCCTCGCTGAATCCCACCTCCTCGCTGAGCCCCATGCGCGCCTCCACGTCGTTTCAAACAGCACCAACAAGCTCTTCACCAGTGGAAAACTACGCCAAAAGACAGCCGACCTGCGTGTACAAGCCCTCTACCACAATGCCGGCTCCAGTCTCGCCCAGAAAAACGTACCCATGCATATTCGTAAGGGCCGACTAGCCGCGCAGACGCGCCGCGCAGATACTCGGCGCCGCGAGGCCCGTGAGAATGGCCTCGTTTTGGAACGGCTGGGTGGCGATGCAGCTGGCGTGAAAAAAAGGAAGAAGGGTGGCCAGTATGCTGGACCTAGAGTGGATATGCCCGGTGTTGGCCGTATGACGGGTGCGGAATTGAAGATCACAGAGAGGGATGTGAGGAATATTGAGGGACCGAGATTTGAGATGAGAGAGAGGGGAAGAGGGAGGAAGAACGATCGAGGTAGTGCTAGAAGTGGACGAGGTGGAGGCGGAGGCGGAGGAAATCGGGGAGGAAGACGATAGTTGCGATTTATCTATATGTATTACTAGGCGTTTTCATGTCTCGGAAACAAAGACTATCAAACGAGGATTTTGCGTTTATAGGTCAAGCTTTCTTGCTACAGGTGAATACATAATATCACAAAGCGGAGAGCTTTTTAAAGATATACACAACACAAATATGAGCAACAGAAGAAGCTTATATGATAATGATGGTGATTTGTGAATTTATAGTTCTGCTACTTCGTAATTTGGGATTCGCACAAGGCAGGCCGAGATCCAAGGAAAATAAGTAACATTCGAGAGATGTTATCAAAGCGTTCTACCTGGCCCAGTGGACAGAGTATATGCCCCGTCTGGATTTCTAGAACAGTGGTGAAAGACAGGCTCAGCAAATCTCTACCTCTAAACCCTAAATAGTCCTTAATCAAACACCGCTTCCGCTGTCCCTTCGGGCAGTTCCTCCTTGTACACAATTAATATTGTACCTCAAGATGCTGTCAGGCGTAGGGCGTTATGTGGCATGGTCTAGAAGAATCGAGTTGACTGACGCCAACTTCTGCGCTAACCACTTGAAACCTCTTGTCAAGGTAGCGCTATTTAGAAAGGGCTACTCTGACTAATCGCCGTACTTCCTGACAACTGACAGTAATGGAAAGTACCAATTATATCATATCTCTACTACATCTGGCTCTGCTAGTATCTTCTACGAAGTCTTTTTACCTTTCGAGCTTGCTGTAAAAACAGCCTAGCTCTCTGAAAGCACATCTGACCTGATCATATGCGGGTTCCGTAGCACCCACCTCGTTGTTTGGAATGAATCGAAGCGGGAGCAAATCGCCTTGGTCGAGCGCGCGAGCGCTCACCGGCCATATATTATCAAGAGATCCAAAATGGCTACGCATCGCCTTTGCCAAGGCTTCAAAAGTGGATGTACACCCATAAGCCACATTGTCCCTTTGGTCTCTCTATAAAGGCACCCACCTCCGCGAGATCCGCATCGTCGCGCCGAGCGGCAAGTAGCTCGCATTCGACTCAGAAGATACCACCACCTGGATCTAGGAGTACAAAACATGCAAAATGCAGGGCCAAGGGGCGGTCTACCTGTTAGCATAGTATCTTCATAGTTCTAAAAACTTAAAAAGATCATTGATACAAAATTGAAATAAAAACCTGGTAGCTCAGTTCATTCACATGTCTGGCCTGTAGGCAAACTCACATTTGCATTAAGGAGGTTTGTAGAGCCTTAAATAGGCTGTTGGAATGTCATGATTCTAGCAACGAGGGGTTCTCCATCTAGCAAGTTGGAAAGTGAACACAGATCCTGACTTGGAAGCCATGTTGCCTGATACGTTGCGTGAAGGCAATATGTGCATCATGAACTTTGATGTTGCCGTGCTGAGCACGGCGACGTCAATAATCCCCGAGTTCAGCATCCAGATGGTTTATTCCAACTCAGAGCTTAAGAACAGTTATTCGCCTGTGGGCGGCTTAAAAACTGATTACGTCGGGCAGTTATACGGATGCCTGCTTACTGCATATCCACGAAATTAAGAGCCATGATAACTCCGAAGTGGTCTTGCCGCCTGTCTTCACGGCATCTACAGATGGACATATCATACTATGGGAAGCATATACTCTGAATGCCGGTATCCCGAGCAGTCTCATTGTGTACTAGATAGCGATTATGCCAACTGCGCACTAGAACAATCTCAAGGTATTCACCGTTGATCCGTTACAGACAGATGACTTCATTCATTGCTATTTTGTAGTAACCGGCGATGAACGGACCTGCCGTCGGCGCGCAGCTCCCAGTTCCGCCACTTCAGAAGCCTGCGTGAATTCGGCGAGCAATGACTAGCTTGTGAAGCTATGACGCATTGCTGGAGTCGCTGGAGGGCACGTGATAACGTGGGCGTGGAAACGCTGGATGATTAATATAACGGCGTGGCTGATGCGGGTAGCGTTAAGCAGCTGGAAGGTGGGAGGGGATTATTAGTATCTAGATTCGGCATGGGGGATGGGTTAACCAACCCAAGAAGAATTACTATATCTTTTGTAAGAATTTAAGATTTATTGGTCCTGTCAGTAAACATACGCCTACCTTCTTGTTCAAACTCTCGTGATCACTAAACAAGGCTGAAGGTATGTTCATGTTTTCTAGATAATCGTCCCGTTTCTTCTTTCAATTATCTATCTATTTTCTCAATAGGTAGAGTTTCTTCAGAAATAAGTCATATCTGATCTGATCACAGATAGACACTGCTAGACAACACCGTATTTGGTGAAAGCATTAGATCGAGGAGATAAAGATAATTCGTGCTGAGTCTAGGCACGACTACCCCAAGGCGATGTTGTGAATGGATTCTCATCAGGGCCTAATTCCCGATAGACACTATCGTCAATGATAGTTGTAAAAGGGATAATCAAGAAGATACCGGTACCTGAATAAGAACTTGAGACTGATAAAGACCTGAGTCTGCTGCTGATCTATAGCTGTCAATGATAGTTACTGAAAAATTGTGATAGATAGTAGTTCATTGATGCCAATTGGCGAATCTTGCCATCTTTCTTATCTTGTATAATACAAAGAGCGTCAACCCACAGATATCGAAACCTAGATTGCTTTGCCACAGGAATAGCATCAACAATTGTCTAAGGAAGGGCTTGAAGAAGAAGGCCATCGACAAGACAATTACGGACTTCAGCTCTGCGGCAAAATCGCTTGCCACCGTCGTCATGATACAGCTGTTGTAGTACATGATCAAAATGAACGCACCTTTCGGTTACATCTGCACAGGGGAGACTTTCGTATCTGTGCACATTCCGGAAGACTCTCCCACAGTCCTTTACCATGTCAGCATGCCAAGTCTCGACGTAGAGCGAGAACAATGAAAAACAGACTACACTACACAGCCGTTGCCCAAGTCTTCGCCTTTGTTATGCAGATCAAACTTATCAAGCGGTCGCCCATCATAACGCGGTCAAAGAGCTTTTAACCGACCATTGCGAATCGGCCTCGCCGGATGAGGAAGACGATGATTGAAATGACAATAGCCAAGGGGAGAAGCAAGCCCCTCGGAGCTGAACCCAATCCGATCAGCACGTCCAAGAAACTCGTGTGTGGCTGCCGCCGGGCCGCGTCCGGGTGCCCATGGGAGCGGTCAAGGGAATGAGCATCAGGCGAGAAACATGGTGCAGGGCAGTATAGACAGCAAAAGCAGTATTGAATACCGCCGCTACTGTACCCACGCCTGCCTGCTTGGCCTTGCGTCAGGTCGCCCCGTGGATGCCACGTGCCCGAATGCATAGCTACTCAGCCCTAAGCACATCAACCAAGACTGCTCCTGCTCTAAAATCAGTTAGCAACAAGCTACGGTGTCGATGCGACAACGCTTTACTAGGCCGGCTTGATCGGGTCACTCATTATGGTGCGGCTATCTGCGTACCGCTACACGTTAGTTGCCAAGGACGTGCATGCCACGAACCTCTCGTCCCTCCAGGTCGAGAAAAAGGTGTACGATACGCTGCACCCGATCTAGGGCCAGTATGTGTGGTTTGCATCGGTCTGATAGACTTGGTCCTGCCATACTACTGTTTTGGTGTGTGCCACCACTTTCTCCTTCTGAGCTGGGTAGGACAGTGCCTCTGACTATGCCATAAGCAGGCTGATCGTGTAACCACGCTGTCCGCCATTGGAGAAGTCTATATAAAGTTTACTTCGTGTGTTGCATAAAAATGCTGAGGCTTGTAATAATTTGTTTGAAGCTCGGTGTGCATACTCAGACACCTTCTAGAAAGGTCGTCTTCTACATCTCTTTTAGAATCCACGTTCGTACAATATTTCATTTTACTTTCGTTTGCATCGTTTGCATTTTATATATACAGTTACTTTGGGTTTTGGGGTTTTTAAGAAGACACTGGCCAAAACTTCTAGTTTCCCAACTCTCGACTCCAAGACTCGTTAGCTGCTTGCGTAGCCGGCCCAGGTGAGTGCTAGCTATCGTAGATTGCAATTGGTAAATTTTAAACGTACAAGAACTTTCTCGGCAGCGAGAAGGGTGTAGGCCCTAACCTGTAGTATAAGTTTCAAAAGGCCAATTAGAACAAGCAGCCAGAAGCTGCTGGTAGCTCAAAGCAGACACAGTGCTTCATTCGAGATATCTAGGTTACTATTTGCATACCCTCAAAAATAGCGCCAAATATGGCTCAAATGACGAAATACGCCATTTGTGCCTCGAGAATAGTCTTAAAGAATACATTAATGCATTTGTGAGCATGAATGAACCCATATCCTACCGATAAAAAATGGTTGCAATATAAAGCATAGTTACAGTCATATTTGTCGTGATCGGCTTTAAAGGCAGAATAATATATGAACCATCATTATCATCATCGTGATCGGCTCGTTGTTGGTGTATCGGAAGTGCGTCTTCATCTTATTTGTGAGAGTACGATTGTACAAGATCAATGGTTATCAAGAGACACAAACTGATTAATTGTATGTCCCCCTCAAGGTCGCCATATATATCGATTCTGATGCCGAATGATGATGACGATGTTGTTGTTGATTGATTGATTGATTGATGTTATATATTATTCTGCCTTTGCGCGGATCAGCGTCCGCATTAGGCAGTCTGAGATCTAAGAAGACTAAGTACATTTGAGAGATGTTGACAAGGCGCCTTATCTGGCCCAGTGAACAGAACCCTGGGAGCAGGAGGCCAGTAGTGACCTTAGCNTAGCGGCAGCTGTGGCCAACGACCAGTCCGGTTTCCTAGAACAGTGGTAACAGGTTTAGCAACCTCCACCTCCAAACCCTAAATAGCCCCTCCCTCGAATGAAAAGTAACTAGAAAAAAGGGTGGACCCAAACGCCAATCTAGTGGGGCTTGACTGCAAAGTTTTTCTCCAACATACATTTAGGGTCCAATATCAAGAAAGAGGGCCCAAAACTGCAGCTAGTATACAGCGTTCTCATCTATAACCTTCAAAACCACAAAAACAATATCACGACCAAGCAGGGACTCGAACCCTGAGCCTTTGCCAAGCTGGAGAATCAACCGGAAGACAACGCGCTACCATTGCGCCACTCAGNTCAAACTCCAGAACGCCTCCTCAGCATGCCCTTTTTGCGGGCTTCCCAAGGAGCCACTCCACCCCTGGACCTGCTCCAGCAATATACGGAGTCTACCATCAAGGTTTGTCAAGAAACTACTCTTGACGAACAGTTCCTGCAAGTACTTGGCTAAAACACTAGAAACCAAGTGGCAGGAGTACCACCGGCAGAGGCGAAGATAAGGCGGAGGAGAGAGTGTAAGTGGTTGAAGGAGGACAGACACAAGTAGCGGTATGAAGTGATTTAGGGTTTCTTGTTTTTCTTGTTTTTTTTATATTTGTTTTGGTTTTTCCTATTTGGGCTGGCTAGATTGAGCTGGCTAGATTAGGGCTTGCTTCTGGTGTTTCTTGGTTTCTGTTTGTTATTGGTTTCTTGTTGTATTGTGCTACGAACCTTAGATGCGAGCTCAACAGAACTTTGAAGATCGCTTTATTGCGGTTTTCATTGCTCTGGGTTATGGAAAGATAACCGAGCTTCTTTTCGAAGGGGTGAGCCTTAGCACAAGGCTTTAATGCTCTGTCCAGTAACTAATCTGGCGTCATTGAATTGTATAGCAATTTAGGTAATGTTAATTATATACAATTACAAAAACCGCTAGGTCCGAATTCGCCGGCTGCAGAAGTAAACGAGATCCGGAGACTTCTCCAAGACTAGAAAGTGCGTCGTTAAATCGCCAAGATGTGGGTAGACAGACACACGCACGGCCCAAACTTCAATTTTCCACTTTCCTAACCTAGCCTAGAAGATGACGGCATGGGACACATTTAATATACATATCCATATCCTCTACAGCCAGAGCTAAAGCATAAGGATGGCACCGCACCCTATAGCTTTCCAGTCAACAAAATCTGTAGTTATACCAAATCTTTGACCGGAATAAGACCCTGCCATGCAGCATATGGGCTCATCTCCTTGCCCCTCACCCTCGGCAAAAACCTGGAGCGACTGGTAGCCCAACGGTCAGCAGTTGAAGCAATTGAGCGTGGAAGGTTATCCCTCGCAGCTACGCAGCTCCAAAGCACTATAGCCAATGTCTTATGTATCAGAAACATAGTATTCGAAAATTGCTTTTGGTTATTGTTCATCATACGCAATTTATGTTCACATGATAGGGAGAATTGACGTGTGTTGAATCTCTGTTGCATTTGTATATCAAAATTCTCCTGCTTTCTTCTCTTCCTAATATACCTATACCTCGGGTACATATCCAAAAAAAATATATATATAAACGAATCTTTCCCCCTTCGGATAGTTTCTTTGGGCCGGTTAATTTTTTTTAACCGGCAGCAGCTTCAGAATAGGTCATGTGAGTAAGAAAATACAACATAATAAAATAAATAGACTAGCTCAAAAAAACTCTGATATAGATATATGGCAATATAAGTCCTCTAACGAATAAAGAAAACGCTGCGCAATCGAGATAATGGAACAAAAGGAAATAAGCTACTACGGAAGGGATGATGGAAATCGTGCATGATTGTTTGGAAAGATAGAATGTTGAGGATTCGGTAAGAGAAAATTGAATAAAAGTAGAGAAAAAAGTACATCCTCAGATTCATACAGGTAAGATCGTGACTTCAAGTGCTTAAATAAGATAAAAAAAAAAGAGGGCTGGAGGAGAAAATATAGAAGAGAAAAAAATCAAAGGCCATGAGACAAAAAAATGAAAACAGAAACAGGAAGATAAAAAGAACGAAAAATAGGGGTTCTTCGCTACTCTTCATTGATAAGTTCTTTTCACGCACTAGGTGCGCTCATCGTCATCGGCATGCTCAATGACTGCATCGTGTTGTAACCGCCAATTGCCTGAGGCGCTACCACGGAACCAGCCGACGTCACATTGGGGCCCATTGTCACAGACATCATATTGGAGTGCATGGACGCCGGAATATATGCATGCTCAGAGCTAGGCGACGCCTCTTCCACTGAACCCAACTGGTCCTCGCCAGAGAACTCCTCCTCATCCTCATGAACTGAACCTTCGGCACCGTCAGGGCGCTCATGTGTCCGGCGATGTCTGTTGAGAATGATAGTTAGCAATTTTGTACAGAGAATTAAGATAACGCACGGGTATAGAACATACTGAGCCAGGTTGTCCGAGCGCGAAAAAGCCTTGCTGCAGTGAGGGCAGACGTACGGCTTCTCCTGAGTGTGCGTTCTCACGTGTCTGAGACAATAAAGTTAGTATATTGGCCTATGTACGAAAACGTGACGGGATTTAGTGATATTTACCTCTTAAGGTGCTCGAGACGCTTGAAGAGACGACCACAGGTTGGAATCGGGCAAGAGTGAGACTTCTGGGGGTAAGGGCCCAGCTCCATGACAGTCGCTGAGCGCGCACGGCGCACAACACCAGACATGCCATTACGAGCATCGTTCATCTCATCTGAGGCCGACGAGAAGTCGTGAGCCTGTAGAGGCATAGAGTTCATCGCCGGCGAACCCTCGACAGTAGGCAGAGGGGTGCCGTGACGAGACATATCCATGCCGTCCTTATTACCACCCTGATGCGAAGACTGAGAGGTGCTGATGATCGGGAGACCACCATACAGGCTGGGCGGCGAGTTATCGCTGCCCTCATCACCCTCCATCACGGTACCACCGACCGACATAGATACTGAGCGGCGCAGATCTGAAGGGCGGTGCGCGTGCGATATAGGGTGAGGATGGGGGGCGCCTGAGGTAGGAATGGGCGCGCCGTTAGGCATCGCCTGCATGCTAGGCGGGATCGATGAGCGACGGCGGCGCTGCTTATATGTGGGCGAACCCTCGATAACACTGTAGACGTTGTTGGTGCCATAGGCACGCGAGAACTGTGTGTTGGCAAGGTTGGATGGTGGCAGCTGCATCATACCATTCATGGCGGACACGGAGCCCATGTGATCGGGGATGGCAGTGTAAAGTCCAGTCTCCTCGTTAGCTATGTAGGCAGGCTCAGCACCCATAGCCAAGGCCTGCTGTGGGGGAGTGATAGGCTCGAAGCTCAAGCCGCGGTTGCCATAGTCATCGTAGGCTGAGGACACAAACGACGGCGCCGGCGAGTACTCCAGAGCATAGGCGGGCATGGAAGCATGACGTTGATGTGTCTGGGTGATGGGCACACCGTTGGTGTTGTACTGCACTCGGCTGTAGTCAGCCTCGCGCTTGATAGCAGCAGTCTGCTGAGGCATGGCTGGAGCCATAGCCATGGCACCATATGCGCCCATAGGGTCCATGTTTGGGTCGACAAGAGGAGCGACGGGCTGGCCCATCATCTGCGGCGGCGGCATAGACTCCATGGAGCGCATGACAGGCGAAGTGCCCTGGGGCTGATTGTAGGAAACGGGAGGTGGGCCTTGCTGGAAGGCGGCAGCCTGGTTGACCTGTTGGGCGTTGAAAGACGACGAGTTCATCTGCTGAGCCTTGGTAAGCTGCTCGTACAGTGACTGTGAAGAGTCGTACTGGAAAGACAGCGCAGGCTCGGCAACAGCGAGGGTAGTAGCCTCCTGGCCCATCTTCTCGCGCTTCAGGTCACGCTCCAGAGCATCGAGGAACAGTCTGTCGTGAGGAACAGAGTACCAGTAAAAAACCTTTTGCTTCTTTTGGGTGCGAATACAGTTATTCTTGTATAGGAAATCTAGGAATGGACTCTTGGGCTCCTCCAGCGACGCGTCGGTACCAGACTTAAGATTACGCAGATCGGAGAAGATACCTTCCTCGAACTTTTTGCTGTTCTTAACAGGGCGGCCAAAAGCCTGGAATCTGAACGAGAGGCAGCGCACAATGTCGGTGCCAGTGATGTGGAAAAGGGTGTTCCAGAGCACACAAGAAACGTACTCGCCAGTAGGCAAAAGGAAGCGGCGGATGTACTGATCTGGTTGCCAATCTACGGGAGCCGAGATTAGGAAGTATTTTACTGTAGGCAGGCGAATGTTAGTACAGATGAAGTATATGATTGGAGCTTGGCAATGATAAGTGAGACCTACAATTGTCAACCTGCTGCAGAGCAACCTGGGCATCAGCAGGAAGAGCTTGTTGCGCCTCGGCACTCAGCATGAAGGTCTCTGGCTTCTGAGGCACCACCATGGTTCCATTTTGAGAATACATGGTCATTAATATGAATGAGATTGAAGGAAAGAAAATAAAATATAACAAAAGAGAGTAGCAGCTCGGCGTCTAACAGTGACACGCAGAGCAAGAGACAGCGGACTCGCGCAACCAAGGCAAATGGCTAGTTTGGTGGTCCGGTCGTAGGGAAGCAATTCGTACAAGGCCGGCCTTTCAGACGAAGTTTATGGACGTGACAGTGGCTTGTGATGGTGTCGTAGAGGACGTGATTGGAACAGAAACAACGGGTGCTGCACGCGTTCGAAGTTGGAGAAAATTGAGGTGAGATGGTTTGACGATAGTGTCTATCTGGTAGTGTAAAGGGATGTAATTCGAGTCCAGCCCGGAAGAGTGGAAAAGCAGCAGCAGTGATAACAAGAGGTCGCGAGATGGTCCTTAAAAATGGCGATGGTAGTCCAATCTGCATCAAGCGGGATTGGCGACAGCAAGAACAAAGGTGGCGCACACGACAGAAAGAGAGAATAATGGTGAACGTTGTTTCGATCGATCTGAAGAAAAAAAAAAAGCGGAGGGCGGCTCTTGTTCTTGAGTGATAGTCGGCTATTAGGGGGGCGAGCGCGACTGGGCCTGCTGGTACTAGTCAAAACGTAGCAGCTTGCTGGTGCGATTGATGGAGCGAGGCTCAGTGGACAAGGAATAAAAATATAATAAAAGAGAATAGAATACACAAGCGGAACAGAACGACCGGGCTCGTTGTAGCAAGTTTTTGGGTGGTTTCTCGTCTATCAAACAAGAGTCGAAGACGATCACGATCGTTTCTAGGGTTCTAGGGTACGATGCTGGGAGCAAGAAATGGGGAAAGAGCGACGGATGCAGCTTTTCGACTTGGAAAAGAAACAGGAGTGGAATGAAAGAATAAATAAAAGATACAAAGATGAAGTGAAGAAATGAAGAATAATAATCAATAAAGAACAAATATATGGAGACACGCACACACACAGCTCAGGGCGAATGAGGACGACGACGACGACGAGAAATATGACGAGCAGGAAAAGGGAAAAAGGAAGATTAAAAGAAGAAGAGAGAGGGAGAAGGTCGAGAAAAAAATATGTAGAGTGTGAGGCCCCAATATAAAGAAAGACGGGTTAGGGAAGGCGCTGTGTGTGGGGGTGGATATAGAGGGTACTGTATGGCAAAGCGAGCTAGTTAAAGAGTGCTGTGGAAATAGAAATATTAATAAAATAATAATAACAAAGATGCCAGAACGGACAGGGAAGACTGAGGAGAGCGAATCTGATTCCTTTTTTAGAGTCTAGAAGATGATTATTTTTTTTCTATCTTGACTTGAAAGAAGATTATGATAGAAAACCAGAAGAGCAACGGTTGGTATATGTACAAAAAACTAGGGAAGTAGTCAAACTATAGGGAACAGTCAGAAGAGAGTATCGTGAGATTAGAAAGGCAAACAACAACCAGTCCATAAAGAAGGGGGACCTCCGGGGGTTTAATGGCTGGCTAGAAGCTGCAAGAAAACAAACTGGAGTTAGAGCTTTCCTGCTTTTTCCTATCGTTTTCCCTACAGTACATTGTAGTGCACGGGGTCCAGCACATACAGAGGCGCTACAGGCTACATACTTACTACGATTATTACCACTTCCATTGCTAGCTGTACTCTATTGCCACGCTATCGCTACTACAACTATGCAGAAGCGTAGCAGCCGCCGCAAATTGAGCAAACCAGGCAAAATCTCCTTTTGTTATAAGATATACAGAAAAGAGAAAGCCCCAGGCTGGGCCCGAGAGCAAAGAGAAAAAAAGAAGAATTAACAAAAATTATGTAGGTTAAAATCAAGCCAGAAGGTCAAGGCAACTCAAGAAAAGCGGGCCTTGCCACCTGAGAATGCAATCAATATAACCACACTAAATACAACTAAACTACCTCAATAGAGAGGGAGAGCTTTGTTTTTGTTTGTTAACGCTAGTGTTATTTGTGATAGTATCAGTTTATAAGATCTATGACGACTACCTCTAAGTACTTCAGATGTTGTTATTGTCCTGCTTGCTTGCTTGCTTATTTCTTCTGTTTGCTTTATCTGATGCTTGCTAAAGTGGATCTTGTTGCGGTGGTTGGTTAATGGTTATTGCTGTTTTCTGTTTCCAGTGATTGTCTACTAAAGACTACTAGCGACCACTTTTTCTAGCAATCAAAGCCAGGAAAAAAATAATGCCTGAAAAATATAAGATAATTAGGTTATCCAACCTTTTTACCCAGTAAAATAACGAGCTCCGCAGCGCGCACGGTGCCTTTATTTTTTCTTCATTTTTTCTCTTATATTTTGTCGTCTGGTCCCATGCTAAGGCTTAGCTATACCCCAAGTTAGCTCGCTCTGGGCGCCAAATCCCCGTCTTTCTATACGCAGAAAGTCATGACAGATATACGCACTGTGTCTAACTTTTCGTTCTTTCCATCTCCAATGCTCTATTTTATGTAGGTCCAGATACTATGACTATAGCTACAGCATATCATTGGCATGTCACTAATAACCGAAAAAAAAGGTAATATACCAAGTGAGGCAATAGTCCCTATGTTGATAACAGCTCGTGATATCTTGTAGATTCAGCGAAGAAAATTAAATATAAATAGCCAGGGAAGGTGTGTGTATAGCATAGCAACAAGCCTAGTCAAAAAAAAAAAACCTACTATTCGGTCATTTTCTATCTCCCTCTCTTTTTCTTCTTGCGTCACGAACTAGAAGTCATAGCAAAACAAGAGACACTCCAAAAAGGGAGGGTGTAGCTGATGTGCTTGAAAACGCGCCTAGGTCCCCAAGGCAGCAGAATGGGGCATATTTGGTGTGTTTTCTTAAGGGTTTTTGCCTCTTGCCTCACCGCGTTGTTGTTGTCTTGCTATTTTGTTCTCGGTCTTATTTTTCCGTAAGTTCTATTCTTGTTTCTTCTCTCTTCTGAATATATCTCTTATCCACGGAACATCTTACTATCCGATTTTCCGTGGCGCCGAAAATTTTTTCTTTGAAAAAAAAAAAAGACATTTCTTGCTAACAAGCTGAATTGCAAATAAGATCATCATACGCTACCTAAGAATATATCGCATGTAGATACAGTCTATCTCTTGCATATTGCATGAATACGTTTACCCGCCATTCTTATGGTTACTGGAGACCAACATTCCAAAAAGGTACAAATTCTGGACGAAACTTGGAATGACGATGGCCAGTCATTTGCTCTTTTTGGTAAGGAGGAAGGAAGCCTGCGGTTGCTGCTGGGAAGAGGGAAGGAACGCCAGACGCACTCCTACCTTGTCCTGGGAAAAACCGCGGCTATAAGCTAGTGATGATTTGTTTTGTTTTGTGCCTACTTTTTTGTACACCACATTTCATATGCATATTATATAAGTTATGTACATGGTTTATGTGCAAATTATGCAAGTTGGTTGTTGTAATGCTGCTATGTTCAATTTATCAAACCCAGACACGACCTTGAGTTAGTTCGAGTTCCTGCATGTCAAGACGCACAAGAATCCCCGATCAAAATCGCAGGCCCTATCTCTCTTTCTCTCGCTCTCTATATCTCCTGCTCTTGGACCTCTTCGACGCCATTAGACTTGCAATCTGCGCCTTCATATCCCTCCTCCTCAGCTTTATCCCTCCCTCTTCCCAAAAGGCGACCCGACGAACAAAAAACACCGTCTAAAGGCAGTGCATCATTCCACACCACAGGAAAAAAAAAAAAAAGGGCCATTATCACTTTTTTTTGTCCATCCATTCAGAAATAGACACATTAGATGAGATGGTATAATTCTAAAGCAATTGTTTATGCCGTCTAAGGCCATCAAGTAAGTCCTCTTATTAGTAGTGCTCTACACAACGTCTCATTGGCCGCTTAATTGGGACAAAGATATGGACACAGGCCAGTAAACCAAGCAACCAGTAGCCACTAGCAAGTAGCAATGGTAGCAACATTATATAATAGGGGAAGCGAATAGCAACCTCTCGTTTTGGCTCACTGTCACTCTGCGGGACACAGGCATTGACGGCGCTGACCAGGATTGATTCCGTTCCTTGGATGCTACCAGACGTTGTCGCTGTCGCATGTAAGCCGAAGTGCCAGTCTAGAACCCCATTTTTTTTTATCTATCTCTTTGTCTTATTCTTCTCTCTCTTTCTTTTCATGGTGGGCTGCGGTTTGAGATTGGTTTTGTTTGGACTGATCACAAAAACAGGATTTTGGAGAGGCGTTTAAACATGGGTCAGAAAGTTTTCGAGCCTTGCCAATTCCCAGTTAACAGATTACTACGTATGTTTACTGCAGGAGTTGTTAGTGTGTACAAATATCAGCAACGTATTATGTATCGTGTTCCAAATGGTCCAAAGAAAGAGCAACAAGTTATCGTGTGTTCCCAAGAATAGATAATAATTTGAATTTTGCGCCAGGAACGAAAGAAACAAAGCAAGATAAGAGTCGGTAGTTATCGACATGGATACCAGACAAGCCCGGAAAAAAAAAACACGAAATAGATTCTCTCCATGGTGTTGAAGGTCGAGGTTGCTCTCGTTTCAGGGTCTTTCTATATTTCCAAGTTAGAGAATAATAAAAATATTTAATTGTAATACAGAATATCCTAGACAGACGCAGTAAACTCAGCTTTACCCGGTTGCAGTTTAGGCTTGTCTCTTTACATGCTAGTCAGTAAGCTCTACTACTTAAGTTCTCCCCTAGAAGGCCTTAGAAGATGTTGGTCCCTGCATATGTTCATAGGCGGATCCAGGGTTTATCTCGCCTAACCCTTGTAGTAAGTGCTTAAAAACTATGGTTCTGTCATCACCAATCAAAACATTGGTGAATAATACCGCATTAGATAACGGGAGAGAAACCTGTCACTAGAATCGAAATCAAGGTTTATTACATCTAGTAGAAAACTGTTGACTATCTAGCTTTAACCATAGGCTGAACAGTCTTTACGGATTTTTTTTTTCAGCTTTGAGTTTTTCATCAAATACTCCTCAGTTCAGCACAAGGACATTCTTACACTTGACATCGTAACAATACCCGAAGATCAAGACCAGACAGAGAGTTCCTGCTGATGTCTGTTTGCGGAATCTGTCTATAAATGATACAAGCAAAAAGAAGGGAAATGAATACAAGGGATACTAAGACAACACTGTATCTAGGTTACAAGTTAAGACAGAGATAGATAGCATATATTCTCTATCGCCCTACATATTGAGCCACAGGACAAAAGAGACAGAGAGATAGATAGAGAGACTCGATGATAAGAGACAGCGATATATCACCCAACGGCTGTAATCCGAAAATCAACACGACGTGCATGTGTATCGCCAAGCTCTAGAACCATATCTCTCCCTACAGCCATCTTTATGCAAGCGTACTGCTATTGTTTAGAACTAGTATAGTGCTTTCCTATGGTCACTCGAACACATTCATCTATCGTGTACTACAGATCTAAACACAGTGCCTCGCTACTGTATATTACTAGTTGTACCTGCTTATATGCAAGAGTACACAGACCAAACAGTAAATTGTAGTAGTAGTAGTATATTGAAAGAAAGAAAATTAGCTAAAAAAAAAAACTAATGGTACGACTACTACTATGATCTGATTATTAGACCTCAAATAAAATGAAGGAGATATATAAGCTCTCTTGCGTGGCCTCTCACTACTACTATGTATGTCTTCCCTTGTCGAAATAAGTCAGCAGACATGTCTCCTCTTCCTATCTCGCTAAAAAAGCCTAGACAAAAAAGAAGAAAGATACAGACGGCAAGAACAAACAATTTGATAACACACAGAAAAACAAGGTAAATTGTAAAGTGATACAAAGTCGGCTATCTTGCGCTTGTTTTTGTTCAACGTAGCAACTCAGACTCATTTTATATAGTGTGATGCTTTCTTATCTTCTCTCTTGTGAACCTGGCATATATTTTGTGTATTTCTTTTTATCTTTTTATATGTCTTTAATTATTTATTTATTATAAAATAAAATAAAAATATCAGCCACTAGAAGAATGTCCAGAGAAATCATGCTCCAGGTCAAGCAAGATCTTGCCGAGAGATCCTCTCAATATCCCTATCGTGCTTTGAAGTAGCTCTAGCCTCCGATCTAGAAGGAAAATAATAACGTAAAATAAGAGTACATCTGAGACGCGTGATTTTTCAAGTCGTGGCTAATTTAATGATATATGCTACTCACACTTCCATCTTCTTTTATCCAAATTGAGATGCTGTCTATAGATACAGACATGGTCATAATGATTAGCAAAGCTTCTATTATAACGTATGGTCACAGCCAAAAATAAAGTAGATAAAGATAATATATGTTCCTATCAACGTACATTAGAGCGCTATATAGTACGTCGTATATCCCGGGCTTTTGCTTTGGCGCGGTGCTCGGTCTTTTTCATGCCATAGCCCATCTCCACTTGGAGCACCACTGCTACTTACCTTGGCATTAAGATAGGTTGCCCAATACTAAATGTTAGGCTTGAAGCTTACTTGTTTAATATTGGGGCCTTCTAGATGGACAGACTTAAACTCTCAGATACTTGAATTTAGTGGCTTACTGTGCTATCCTTCTAAGGGAGCCAGATAGACTAATCTTAAATTCATTCGAAATGGCCCGGCGTAACCGTGTGCTTTGTCTGGGATTATCACACGAAGTCTTCCTCTTTACCATCTTCTCACTTTGTTCCTTCTAGGCGGGCAAAGATTGACATGTGGTTCATTGTCTCGCGAGTACGATAAGCCATACGCTTTGCTCTTTTGCTTCCTCTATCTTCCGCTTTAACAGCGGCTCAACCCTTTTTCAGCCTCGCCTTAATTGACCAAAGCTTCTTATGTATAGCACGCCATGCGACCGGTCTTGTGAGCGCCATCGGAATTTAAGGTCAGGATAAAGGCACAAACCAAAGCAGAAGAGAAAGGAGGCGGAGACAGAATGCATGAGCCAGTTCAGCTGTAAAAAAGACATGTGAGATACTTGAGCAGGTCACAGACTTAGCACCAAGCGTCTTTCTTGTATAAGCCTTTTCACTGCCGCAATCAACGTGAAAATGGGTGTTTAAGAATAGTATCGTTATTGTTATAACCAAAAAAAAAGGAAAAAAGATCATGATTGTAGTGATATGTATTGCCATACATATAAATTCATCCTTGTGAAAGTCGGCAAAAAAAAAACTGGTTGTCGGTTCTTCACCATATCAGGTAAAGAAAGCAGCTTAGCATATACTTTTCTGTACTTAGGTTGTCATTGTCGTAAAGTTATTACTGTTGTTTTGAATCTGAAACGTCCAACTCGATAAACAACTTTTAGTTCTTTTCTTTTAGGCTTTGATTTTCATTTTAGGCTAGACTAGAAGCAAAACCTAGCTATTGTGAGCAAACTACTACTAGTAATAGAAGCAAAGAATGAAATAAAAAAGCCCACTAGAATGATAAGCCTTTTCACATTGTTCGATTTAGTGTTCCATCTGGTTCCTGATCTTGTGATAACCCTACTGTTTATAACCCTATTTCTTGGGAATCTTAGTTCTCCTACCTGTTATTTCCAAGTATACTCAGGATATATTTACCATCTTGGTCAGAGAAAGAATTTCCTTTCGGGATATGGAGATCTTCAGAAATGTTTCGTTTAGTTTCTCTGGGGAAAAACAAGAAGAAGGTTGGGCTCTCCGAAAGAACTAGGAATAAGATACTCGTTTTCCCAAGTTGGAAATATAGCCTGGCTGGCTAGCAACATTCTGAGATGAACTCCATTTCTCAAAGGAAAGAAAGGCTAGGTTAGAATAGCAAGGCTAGGCTTCATTTTCTTTGGTCAGGTGTTTCTCGCAGGGTAGAACCTGGAACCAAAGAAACGATAGTAAGAACAACAAAAACGAAAGAACTCTGTTCTCCTTCATGCTTAATTTCCGTTCTTACAAGGCCCAGTTGGTAGGATAACCAGCTGACAGAGTAACTATCAGAAGTACAGTACTTCTAGTAGTTGGAGGTAATAGTTTACTATTGAATAAATCTCCGAATATCTTTCTACCAGCAGCGCGAATACACATACACCTACGGCTATGTACTTACTAAAACAAGTTGATAATCTGTATTTAGCCGTTTTTAGTGTTATTACCGCCAGCAATCACCCGAGAGTTTTGACATTTTATATCGCGGCCTGTTCGTACAAGAGATTCTGCCTGTTTCTGTTACTGTTTGTGTAATAGCAACACTAAAGCTTCTACACAACATTTTCCAGCCAGACGAGATAGAATGGCTTAAGATAGCCCCATATTTGCCTTGAATTGAATGAGTGTGTCTGTGCAATGCGACATTTTTATTAAGTAATCCGTCTTTCTTCTCTCAAGGCAGTGCTAACCATTATCCTAGGAATAGCAAAAAAAGGACGGCCGGCAGTCTAGAACAGACAAGACCTTATTCTTTTTCTTATCGCCGGCCTTTTGTATTATATCGCTCTCCATGGCCAGGCGGCCCAGCTTAAGTTTCCAGGTCTTTTGAGACCTAGTTTGAGATAATGCGAAATTATGATTCAACCAAGCAACACAACAATATAACCCTAGATATATACTCGAGGGTTAAGCTTTCTCTTTTTTTTCTTTTCTTTTATATTATGATTTATATAACTACTATATAAGTTGACGAAGTGATTCTCCCCTGTATGTATGATATGAAACAAGCTTTTGACTTATGCCTTTAGGCTACTATTTTAGCACTGAGCCCATGCACAGAAATCGGCCAACTAGGAAGACCGAGACAACTCCATCTTGTATGGGGGGACAAAAGCATCAAGTTCAACAAAAGCCAAAGATCAACAGTAGAGCCTAATACTTCTCTATCATGTATAGAAGAAGGGGAAGGGGGTTTGTGCGTCGGACAAGGGAAAAATCATGGGACGATAAGAGAGCGAGAAGGAAGTGAAAAGATAAAGAAAAGAGTCAAGTGAAGCCGGCAGAGACACTTGGTGGACAAACTCGGCTGAAACAGCAGTTCTTTGGCGACCTTGGCTTGATCGTCAGAGCACGGATTCTGTCTCGTGAAAAATAATAGTGGGAAGCTTTCTTGAGCAATATACCCTTTGGAAAGGAAGGGACGGAGTGGATGAAGAGCTTTTTTTTTTTTAGGGGGGGTTATTCTCTATCCTGATATAATGACGTGGAAACCTCAACTAACTGGTATCGATATAGGAGAGAAAAATGACAAAGGACTGTATAGTCTACGATAAAGTGATATTTCAGATATATACACATCTATTCTCCCTGGTTCTCTTTCTTTTCGGCTGCTCGCCGATGCTATGACTGAAAACTGAATTGCCCAAGTCGACATAGAGAAAACAGTGACCGGAAATAAACTTGGGTGATGGGATGTTATAAAAATAATAGAACCGCTCTAACCAACCTACTAATGTCTCTCTTAGAGAATAGCAGCAGTCTGAAACAACAAAGCCACTAGCCTCTGGCTGACCAAGAAGTGATCACTTGTCGATGTCGAGATGCATCTATTCTATATATTAGCTCTGGGTTCGACTCGTACTTTTTTCTGCTCGTTGCGAGGCTAACCGAGTTAAGCCACAAGAGAGGAAAATAACGAGACACGGCGTATAAGATAATGTATTTTGATTTCTTCTTCGCTTTACCTACTTTGTATGCAGGCGGCCGAGAGATATCCGTCGAAGCCACCATCCATCACCAAGCGAGTATTCGGAACTGCCGAGTCTCTTCTCCGGGCTTCCGTTCAATAAGAAAACAGTGGCTTTGCGTTCTTCTCTTTCTCTATCTCTTTAGATGCGCGTCCTAGCGTTTGATCAGCCATCGAATGACGAACGAACCGGTCGGTTGAGATGCTAGGCCAAAGCCATCTAAGCTAAGAATCAATCTATTCCGGAATATCGTGACATTTTGATTCAGCGTGACGCTAGAACATGATTGAGGGCGTGTGTTTATAGCGTTGCGCTAACTGGAAATCAAATATGGTCGCTATTATGCTGCAGTGGGAAAATCTCTGACACCATCAAGTCCAGGCGAAATCCATGCTCGGTTACGTTTCAGAGTCTATATATTTCTCTTCTTTTTACTTGCAAGGATTTCTTTTCTTAACTGAGCTTTGGGCTTGTTTTCTCATTTTATACGATTTTTTTCTTTTTCAATAATCTTATTCAGTCTCTAAAACCATGAAGATTCATTTTATTCATGCTAAGAAGTAAAATAAACATGAAAAGAAAAATACGGAATATAATATACACAATGCTGCATTTCCACGTTTACGAGCCAATCGATTTCTCCATGTTAGTCGAGCTGCTAAAGAATGGAAGCCGCTATCTTCATTGAATCACTTTCTCGTGGAAGGTTGTGTCCAAGGCTGTCTCTTATATTCCTGATAGGTTGAAACAAATGCATTATACGCTATATGACAGCATCACTTTCTCTTTATATAAACCATTTGCTAGCAAAGAAAGTAGATAAGCAGAACAAACGCATGCTGTAGTCATACTTTGAAGGGCTACATGATCCGCACAGTACTATTATATACGTTACTACCAAGATATTGAGAGTCAAAAGGGGCAAAAAAGCAGCATTTCTTTTCATTCTTACTTTGAGGGGGTTTTCCGGGCGCTTGCTTTTGTTTCTTGAAGCTTTGTTGTTGATAGACTTGATATCTTATTGGTTACCTTAAATACACTTCCCCTCTTTTGGCGCGTGACTGAACTACAATGTAAAACTCATTCTTATATACTTTCTCATTTAATTCCTATTATTACAGAAAATGGAATCAAATACGGTAGGCGGTCTCGATTCAAGGTCTCTTGATGTCCGATTTCTTCCTTGTTCTAAAGATAGATCTAGAGTCATTGTGGAGGAAGGGAGGGACCGTATTAGACGCCGAAGTGAAGCAGGTTCGTCTGTAAAATTATCAAGATAAGGAAGGAATTTGTAGAGCCAATGGCATATAACCCTAACCAACTGCTTTTATTCTGAATATATATGTAGTTCTTGCTATTAACCCTAGCCGGGGAAAATGGGCGAAACTAAACTAAACTGAACGAAACTGAACGGTATTGATTAGTTTCTCTAGAAAATTTGCTAAACCGTTACTAACCCACCGATGAGGAAACTAACGGGAATTACTTGTCAAGAACTGGTCACGGAGACCACCAAACAAACACCATCAGGAGTCAGTATGTTATATATCTACACTCTTTATTTCTGACCGTCTAGGGATCTTCAGCTCACTGGTCCTCTTCATGTTGGACCCCTCTTCCTCTACTACCATTTTTCGTAGAGAGTTAGAAGAGGAATATGTCACTGCAACATGGCAATCTGGATTTTGATCTCATCATCAAATGGAACCATAGAACACCAGAACAAAGAATAATGCATACGTCTAAAGACCGCTCGAAACAGAGGATTATAGACTGGGCTTCTCTCTATCGTTTAGTCTATGCATGACAAGAGTATATTTTCTATGGTCTCTATTGGCTTCTGATGCTACGGCAGGCGGCCTGTGGAAACAAGTGGATTGAGTCTATTCGGCGGAAATTAGCTCGTTAACTAGTGGACCGGAACTTGGACCTGCAGCAACGTCTTTACTTGGTAACTATAGTACTAAAAAGTCTACTCATCAATGCTTTGAGTAAAAGAAAGACAAAAAAGTCCGGATCGTATCCTAGGGTCTGAAACCGTCCCTAGTCATGGGGTTGCAGTCAACGAAATCAATCAAACAAAAAGTCAAGAGAAACTATTTTTTATTCACATTGCTGGGATCAACGACCGTTTGTTGCTATATGTAGGTCTTGAGAATCAAATCAGGAACTAGTGTTGCTTATAATATTAGCGGTGATGTGGGATAAGTGATGTGATTCTGTGATAGACCCGAAAAAAAAAATGAATTCAAGGGCAGCTGCATGAACAATCATGATTCTGCACACTGTAGTTTTGCTAACTTTACTTACACACGATGTCTGTCTCCCCCAAAGATAGGGGTTGAATACCAAATCGGTCGACCCTGGGTTCCTTCACGGCTAGGAATGATCCAGCGGCTAGCTAAAGCTAAGAGATATCATAGCAATATCTACACGAAGACCGAGGCCAGAACCAGGCTGTATAGAGACTGGCCTGCATGCCTATCTGTCTATCAATGTCTGTTTAGGATTTGTCCGAGTTCCCCGGAAACTACTGTATTCTTTGTGCCCAGCTGAGCCCATAGTCCGCAGCTTTTTCTCATTATTTTCCCTTCAGCAACAAAAACCAAGTGTATCAAAGCGTATCTTAGTCTCTCGGCCCTCTCTCCTAAGACAGCTTCTTTCCTTCGACTTCTTTTCCAAATATGAAAACTAGAAGAGGTCCAAGTCCTCCTCCACAAAAAAAAGAGGATAGGGAATGTCGAAAGCGCGAATGTAAAACTCTTGATCCAACTGCAACTTTGCCCGGCCGTTGAATTTGGTTTATTGCTAGCTTAGCCCAAGTTTAACTCTACTGCGACTCTAATAAAGCCTGCTTATGGGGCCCTTGGCGAAACCTGAAACTCCGCCTTTTGATGCTCTATATCTATCTTGTCTTCTGTCTGTATATGGATTCTAGCTGCTGGAAGAACGGGATGTGATCTTGATAGACTAATGTGAACTAATCGTTCAGAAGACGGCCTGTGATGTTTATCTATTCTTCCGCCTTTGAGCTACTCTTTGTGGCTCATCCAGTTCAAATCTGTTAAAGCGGGTTAACTACGAGTCTCGTCTTTGCCTTCTTTTGTTTCTGCCACAACTTGGTAGTGACTTAACTGATGCACCATGACTATGGAATTATCACGATAAACACACACTCTCTCTCTTTAGTGCCTGCTAATTGCTGCACGTTTCCCTTTACGCTCAGACATACCGCGCCTCGCTAGGCGCCGGCGGAGAATTATAGCAACCTGACCAAGGAGACCACAAGAGTAATGTTGAACTAACACACGACAACAGCGATAACCAGTTAAGAGCTTACGTAGCCAGAGTTTACTAGCAAAAAAGAAAGCAATGATTATCTACAGGTCTTTGCCCAACGTCTGAGACCTGGCAGTATATAGCCAAGAGGGAATACAAACCCTCTCCCTCCAGCAGCCGAACTTTTGCTCTGAGCACTGCCAGCATCAAAAGCAAAAGAAGTTAGTGAATGGGTGGACAAACTATATGCTATCTGCGGGGCGGAGACATGGTTCTCGGCGTTTGGCTTACTCTTTGGACCCAGCTATGCCAAGGAGAACGGCCGTTTCGTGTTTCGAATTTCATCCACGGGAAGAGAGAGAGTGAGAGAGAAGGATGGGAACAACAGAGAGGCAAAGAGGGCGTGGTTATAAACAGAAGTAAACGGACAGAAACGATGAGGTATAGAAGACAAATTCTACTAATACTTTACCTATGGCATCTTCTTTGAGAGATCTTCATTGGGATTTCCCGCAGTGGCTTGTTAGTTATAGAAGAGCACTGACAGTGGCAGTGATATCACAATTACAGATAATAAGCGAGTAGATTATGGATCCGAGCCTCGAAGTAACCCTCGATCTATTTATCTTTTCATTTCATTGTAGAATGACACATAGACTTTTCAAGTTAACTTTCTACTAATCTTCCTTCCCTTTTATATATTCTGAAACAACGCCCGTCCCTCGTCTTTTGTTTTTGCTTGTTCGTTTATGGAACTAGTGGACGAAGACATGAAAGATAAAGCATGGACATTATAACATAAAGTATGAATAATGCCATACATCATCATCAGATACAACTCACAAAGAAAGAAAAAGCTTGGACATAGATAAACCCCTCCAAGATGTATTGGGCACAATGAATCTTTTTGTGTCTAAGCCAAAACCTGTCTTTCTAGAGGACAACGAAGTGTGTATGAACATATATGTGGAATCTATAGGCTAGTTTCTCTTCTATCTTCACCTACTCGATATGGAGAATCAGCGGAAAGATACATATAATTATCACAATCTAGAGAGTGTAGACTAAAATAAAACTACCATTATATTTGTTCAATGTGGGCTGCTTTATTCTGCTCTTCTTCTAATCAAATAGATATTGTCTCTAATCCATACCGCAAATCCCCAAGCGGGCCTAAAAACAGAATACAAGAAAAGAACAAAGAACACGAGAAAGTGAGGAAAAAGTATGAAACACCCGCGCGGTCTTTCTAGGAAGGAAATACATGGAATATTCGGGTAACTTAGCCCAGCTTCCTTTTCTTTTTTTCCTTTCTCTTTGGTTCGTTACTTACGCTTTTATTATTTACTGACACTAGTCAAGTTCCTTTTTATCAACTTTGTAAGGCTTCTACATATACACAGACGTATGATTTCCGCTGATACAACGAACAATCGACGAGTTTCAGATTTCTGCTTGAACTGCCATGTTTTGAGAACGGGCTCTTTTTTCCTCTTCTCTTCTACCTTGTTATGTAGTATAGATGTATCTTAGGCACTTATGTACTTAAAGACCAATTTAATTATTCAAGTGCTGTGATTCAGTCCAGCTAAGACAATGGAGAATCAAACAAGGAATATCAAGGAAACAGTATATTTCCTCTTGCCACTTTCACTGCCAAGGTTGGATTTATACTCGGCCTCATCATTTTAGTTGAAAGTATTGAAATATACCGATGTTGAAACTGTGCTTAGGCAAACCGATGACGTGTTCTATAATACTGAATGTTACTCGCCCGAATAAAGGGTACACCACACCGTGGAAACTAACCTGAAGATACATATAGACTGCTGTGATCTTACACTGGTGTATCGTATATTATGCAGTGTATAGTGGTTAACAGGGAAAGAACAACTTCACAAGTGTCTGAATGCGCAAATACAGAAAATGTATATACACGTATATTTTATCATTTTAAAAATCGTCCCGAAAGAGTTCATTAGCTTCCAGCAATCGTGGCAATAAGAAAGCGACTTGAATTAGTTATATATTAGTGTTTACTCCTATGAAAGACTGCATATATACAAAATGTGAATAATCGCCTTTAGCATCTTCTTGTTTATACTAAGTGAGGATAAAACTCCTTCTAGGTAGTTGCGAAACACCATATCGTCGAAAGGTACCATGGTGACACAAAACTTCATCATAACTCAAACCTGATATAATTCAAGTTCTACTTCATAGATTTGGTCGTCTCAAGATGCGAAAAGTATTCTATCTATATTGATGCTAAAGGGGGCGATACCAGATTTAAGCTCATATTCGTTAGGAACTTGCAAACAATAATGGACTCAAATTCACTCTGTCAGCAACCTCATCCATGATGTTATCATCCATCTTATGTTACACTTACCTTCGATAATAGCTAACCCTAAACCCGTTCTCGTAGATCTTTCTTTTTGCTCACATGAAAAATGTATTAGTACTTCAAAAGATTACAAAGATGATATGAGGCTTGGGAAAATAAAATCAGCTAGTAATAAGTATTTGTTGGAAAGAAAAAAAAATAACTAAAAAAAATAAATAAAAAGTCTTCCTTCTTTGCTCATTGTCATAAAACACATCTTGAAGTAGAAAAAAGAAAGTAAATGATCTTTGTGAGAAATAAATGTTAGAATAGCGTCCACGTTTTGAACCTTCTCTTAGTCGTTATTGTGGTGAAAACGCCCAAACTCCATACCCCAACCCCCCTTCCGTCTTGTCTTCATCTAGTCCTCTGACATACAACTATACTTGAGAAAATTTCACTCAATCTCTACGTCTCTGTATATGTGAATCAGACTATGACCGAGCAGCTTCAAGCTCTAGCTCCAACTGACGGATACGTTCGCTCTGATCCTGGGCACCAATAGGACCCCCGACCTTGCGCTTCAGCATTTCGACTTCGCGCGTCAAGGCCTCGATCTTAACGCTCTGCGCCTCCACAAGCCTCTTGATTTCCAGGAGCACATCATTGCTCACCGGCGACGCGCTGCGACTAGGCGCCGCCGATCCATAACCGGCAGCGGCAGCGGCAGCCATTGCAGTCGGCGTAGGAACAATGGGCAGCGGGATGGGCCGGGGGGTAATGGGACTACGCACAGGCGTACCAGAACCGGAGCTAGTCTTGGCTACAGCTGAAGATTTGAGCGGTTGCGGGTTAGTGCCGGATGAGAAGATGACTGAGCTGCGTGGTGTGGGCCGGGCCGAGGGTATCCGTGCCGGAATCTCATCAAACGACGATGGCTCATCGTTGTCAGATGAGGAGGGCTCTTCGTTGTCCTTGTACTTGTTGGTCATGACCGACATGCTCTCCTTTTGGTCCTTGACCGACATCGTGACGGAGGCACGCGATATATGCGCGGGCTCTTCTTTCTTGACAGGGACGGCGGCGGCAGCAGCAACCGGCGAGGCAGTGACGGAAGCAGGCTCGCGCTTGGGAACAGGCGTGGGGACAGGCGAAGAGGTCACCGAGTTGGGCACCTGGGCGCCGGGCACAACCTCAACGGGAGGCTGGTTGTTGTACACGCTCTCAAGATCTATCTTGGCTGGCAGGTCTGACTTGCCCTCGTACCACTCCTTGGCACTCTCGGCACACTTTAGACCAACAGCCGGAGGATACAGATCCGACTGGAAGGTCTCGGCACGACGGGGAACAGTGAAGGAAATGGGCTCGATGTAGCTGTCGTTGACGGTCTTGTAGCCGCGCATGACCTCGTTCTCGTGGACGTTGATACCTCTACGAGGGACGAAGGCCACACCGCGCTGGGGATCGCCAGACTTGTATTCGCTCAGGAACTCGAACTTGTCGGCCTCGTATTCGAAGTAGCGAATGTTACCGTCGCCCTTGCCAGCCAAGTACAGGCAGTTGCTACCATCATCCCAGAATGGCATGCAGACACCGGAGATGGAGTCCAGCATAGTGAAGCCGCCGATGGGCTCTTCATTACCAGGCTCCCACAGGGCAATCTGGCGCTCGCTCATTTTGGAGAAACCGGTGGTGGCAAAGCGGTTGTGCTCACCCATCCACACAACTCTGCTGTTCTTGGCGCCAGCATGGCCAGTGTGCTGAGAAACAGCCTTTTCCTGGCGCACATCCCACACAGTGAGCTTCTTGTCACGCGATGTGGTGGCCATTAGTGTACCATTAGCATTCCAAGACATGCTTTGTACCAGGTCGTTATGGCGCAGATTCAGGACAGCCACGCTGGTGCCGACATCCCACACCTTGACGCTGAAGTCACCCGAGGCTGAGGCGAGTACGTTGTCGGCGGCTGGATTCCACAGCACGAAGCCGACTTTGCGGGTATGTCCAGACAGAGTCAGGACGGGGGCAATGCTAGGCACTTCCTCAGCGTCGGTGTACAAAGTGAAGTCCTTAGGCACCTCCCAGATGCACACCTTGGCATCGTCGGAAGCAGAGGCAATGACGCGGTCATTGAAGGGATTCCAGTCGGTGTCGAGGACGGGACCAGTGTGTCCGCGGAACAGCGGGATCTGATCGGGAATCTTGCCGCGCTCGTTCACGGGGATGACAGCGAAGGCACCACCACCGCTGGACTCCCAGTTGACAGAGAGGTAGTCAGGGTTGGCCTGTGGGTTTGCAGAGCATTTGTTAGTTTTAAGGACGTGGTCGAGGTTCGGTATATTGTGTGTGGCAAAGGCAGTAGTATGTGCTCAGAGACATGTTCTCAAAGGCATTGCAGCGCGGCACTCTCGAAATCAGAGCTTCAATGGGTATCAATCGATTCGCGAGGCTGCAGAGATCAAGATAGGGTGTTTGTTTTCGCAGATGCAAGCTGGGCGGCTTCAAAAGGGTCGGCAGTTTTGTGGCGAGGCTGGCCGAGAGAGACACAAAAATGCCCCTCGCCTGCCCCCTTCCCCCCCCCCCCCCCTTGATATAGTGGCCGTGGCTTGTCTATAGCAGACATAATCAGGGTGGTATTCGTACAATGCTCGGTGGCTTCGATGATGGTTCGCCGAAGAAGCTCTAACTCCGTGCTTGTCGATGTTAGATGCTCGATTGTTGGTTTGAAGCAACTCACCTTGACCAGGTTGGAATCCCACGCATTGCGGCTGATATGCAGATTATCGTAGCAAAACTCCTTGCGCGTCGACTTGCCAAAGATGTGGCCTACGGCAAGGCGGATCGGATTAGTTAACCAGACACAAGAAAGAAGCGGATATCAAACATAGTAGCAATACATACGGTACTTGGACGCTCGCACAAATCGGCCAGACATGGTGTCGCTGTGGTAAGAGGGATTCTCGATAGACCAGAACGAACGGGAAACAAGAAAAGATCAAGACCGGCTACGCGGGATTGGGGATAATAATTGGCTCGCTGGTCCGGGACAGCTGGATGCAATTCGAATTTGAAGCGCAGTACCGCAGACAAGATAGAAAAAGAAAAGAGGCCGATGTTGATGTTTGCGTCTTTAGTCTTTGGTCTTTGCTACAACCCGGCAACAAACGAGGCAACTTGGTCACGTTGCTCCTGGTCGGGATAGAAAGGCAGGCGCTGGTCTAGTTGGTCTAAAGGGGAACAGAGCGAAGAAGCCTGTCGTAAGCACAAAAAAAAAAAAAAACTAGGAAGAAAATAAAGGTATCGTGACGGGAAAGAAAGGGGAAAAAGGAAATTCGTCTCAATAGATTATAAAAAAAAAAGTAAGAACAGAAGAAGAAAAAGGAAGCCGATCAAGATGTCCAGAAATCAAGTCTGTCTAGCTAAAACGTCAGCCCGAGCTAAATTGAAGCCGCCAGTCAATTTCAGGAGGAAGCTTGTGTTTGTTTGAGAGCTTTGAAGGAAGCAAGGCCAACCCAGCCAGGCTCCTGAAGCTATTTCGCAAAGTAAAGAGACCACACAACAGCGCTGTAGCTTTAGTGCATCTCCGCTGGAACAACAAGCCCAGTACCAAATAAGCAGGGTTTCCTGAATACTAGACTATGAGAGCGGTTCCTGAGCTTAGCCTGCTAACTAGTATATCAAGATAGATATGTGTTTATGTTCACCCAATATATGGTTACCTGCTTTTGAGCCAAACAAACTCTTGGCTGCAACACAAAAGAAACCCGCGCGATCAAACCAAGTTGGTGTCCCAGGTCAAGATGCAGATGGAAAAAGAACCACCGCACACTATACTTTCTTCCATTGTACGGGAGGCCGGGAAATTCTTGCTTCTTTTGTAGCAACCCCCGTTCTACCGCTAACTTAAATCCTTCCCCCCCCGTAAGAACTGAGCAAATTCAATAATACTGACTAGCAGAACCTGGTTTATTGATTATTTCATTATTGCCATTATTCCACAACTTCCCCTTTCTTTTTCATAGTGTCTCTTTCTTGTTCTGTCTTTTTCTTGTTCTGTCTCTGTCACAAAAGACTTGTGCTGTGAGTCACGTCAAATACGAAAACAGTGCCTTACTTTAGAGTTAAGGGTTATTTTCAAGTAACCTCCTGAATTGACTTCGGCTGTTATCACTTTTGACTCTCACATCCCCTCGTCTCTTTCTTGTCCTTCAAATTAAAGCCCTTAAAATATTGTAATCTTTGGTATCCGCTTGTCTTCGAGTCTGCCTATCCTTGCCTTTCTTTCCCATCTATCCTCTTTGTCTATATCTCTTGTTATAAGCCATTGCTTATCATGATCTCCCTTTGCCTGCCTGATACCGCTTTTTTTTCCTCTTCTCAGTTCATAGCTCATTCTTTCTCGTTTATTATATACTAAGCAAGCCCCCCCCCCCCCATAAACACCACAAAGCACATAGCCTATGTATGCACACCATTCTATTCTATGCATTGCCATTGCTCAATGTCATGCCTTGTCAGTACCGTTTCCAACCCATACCAAGTCATACATGATTCCTACTTCATACTTTTATTTATTTCTATCTTTTCTCACTGCTTGCTGCCCTGCAAGATTGAAAAAGGGTGGCTGAGCATACACCGCAACTATCTCTTCACGTATAATAGTCTTTTCGAGCTAGTTCATCTCCAACTCTAATATGATCGAACCACCTACTACCCTATACGCAACTTTTTGACTGGCAAACAATGATAGGCTTTGGTTGAGCTTTGACATGGCCTTCTTCATATCTCCCTCCCTCTCTTCACGTAACTTGATTAACAGATAAGACCAAGTACTACTAGTTAATCATTGCTGGTAATAATATATCCAAAAAAAACTTGTATCGCACGAGATACTAGCTGCGATATGTAGAAAGACACGCACGGGACAATAAAGAATAACTTTGGATATAGTACTAACACTCAAAAAGGAAGAAGAAAAAAACAGAGAAGACAAAAACGAAGTTCATCAAGTCAGCTTCGAAATTTATCTAGCAGGAGCTAAACGCTAAAGTTTGTAGTCACGATGTTTCGAAGGAAGATATTGTCTCAAACCCAGTTTCCATGGCATTTACTAATAACTAATATGCTATCGAATATGTGCTGTAATTGCGAGACATCGTGTACTTTTGAAAAGAATCAAGATATCGAGACAGAAAAAGACAAAGAGAGAAAGCCCAGTCGTTCTTGGGCAACAAGAGTAGTAGCAGTAACAGTAGAACAATAAAGAAAAATGGAAAGATACAGTGACGTGTGTGTGGTGAACGGTACTAAACAGTACTGGAATAAGTAGTGATGTGACTAACAAGAAAAATAACGCAGAGAGAAAAAAAGAAAGAGAGAAAAATGAGTACTAGTAATAGTGGTAGTAGTAGATGTAATAGTAGTTTTTTTTCGAATAAACCTTTCCGTTATCCATGTAAACAAACGCCGCCGTGCCCTTAACCGACAAGGCTCAAAGACGCCGCCGAATTTCCTGCCACCAACCGATCAAACAAGATAACACCCAAGAAAGAACGAGAGAAAGAGCAATATGCTGAAATCAAGAAAGGAAGAAAAGACCAGACCAAGATGACGAACCCCGTGGGACAACATGCTAAATTAAAAAACAGGTGATAGGACAGAGAATAATAGTAGCGTACGAGAAATATGTCAAGAAAAAATGAAAGAGAAGGAAAGTAATCATCCAAGACATTGTCGATTACATAACACTCTTGTTGCGAGTATGCATTTGGCGAGCCTCCACAGCACGTCGGCGCAGAGTTTCTTCTCGCTTAAACACAACCTCGCACCACTTGCTACGTTTAGGAGCATTCCCATCGTCGTCTTGGTTGTTTTCTGACTGGCCGATGACCTCGACAAGAGCTCGCATCCACGCCTCCTTGTCCTGCGCCGTGTCAGCATAAAAGTCAATGACCTCGCCATTGTTAAAGCGGATACGGAATCCTTCTTCAACGAACATATATCCTTCTTCATCTTCCGCAAAAGCGGATCGGCGACGGCGCCCTCCCTTGCCCGTGATCTCCTTCTCAACAAGAGCACGACGGTCATCAATCAGCCGCTTAGCATTGGCCAAGTTGATAGTAGCACGAGGCTGCCGAGTGGCTTCATGGAACGCCGTAAGCTTGGTACCGACAAGCTTGAAGTATCTGCGGCGCCAGTACGGGCAGTCACCACCCTGCTGGCTCAAAGGTCCTTCGAAGCAAGTGGCAAGGCGCTCTTCCGCTGCCTTCATCTCACGTATGCATGATGACATACTCTTAGGCATCTCGTCCTCGCTGCAGCCCTTCGGCCGAGGTACAAAGAGCAACTGCAGCTCAAGTTTTCCAATCTTGTAAGGCGCCCGACGAACAACACCGGTGTTACCACGCTTGCTCTTGACGCTGCAAGCAAAGTTGGCCTCTTCCTTGGCCCATTCGTTGAAGCAAGCAACCTCCACGAGATAAGGACGGCCAAAGCAGCGATTCTCATGTTCCTTAAGGCAAACGTAAGAACGAGCAAAAGTACCATCATCCGCAGCCAACGGAGACAGGAGGTCCCAAGCAGTTGGCACAGCAGAACGCTGCTGCTTGGCTTGGGCTTCTTGCATAACACGCTCTTCTTCCTCACGAAGACGCATCTCCATTTCCTTGCGTTTCTTCGGTGAAGCAAATACGCGGCTGAAAGTAGAAGTCTTGGCCTTTGTCATGCGAACAGGAGCAGTCACGGGTGCTGCACGCTGTACAGGCTTATCCAGCTTGACATTCAACGTTAGCTGAAACTCAAGGTCATGGGGAACAACAAGCTCGAATTCTTGACCGATTGGTGCATTTCGAGCAAGTTCAAGCCATGCAGTAGTGACACAATGAACACCATTGTCTAGTGTTAAACTAAACCAAGTACGCTCATCTGAAGGTATGTTAGCTTAAGGTTCCCATAAAATAACACATAATTGTACTTACTTTTGGGAATAGGTAAATCAAGATCCTTTACACCAACAACCTTGACAAAAAGGCGTCCACGTTCGGCCTCCTCAATTGCAATTTCAGAGTCCTCTTCGTTAAGACTATTGAGAGCAACCTGGGCATTGCTTTCCTGGCCGGGCATAGGGGGCACAGCACCAGTAGCAGCACTAACCATAGCGCGCGATCTAAGACTACGCTGGCGTTTGCTGTTCCATGGCTCCACAACCCATGACTGCGGTCTATGTTCTGTCTTTACTGGAGAGTTTCCAGCAGACCGTGCCTTCCAGGAATCGTGGTCGTTATCTTTGTCGCTAGCAGAAACTAGCTTCGTATTTTGGCGCATAAGGTAGCCACGCTTTGGAGTAGGTATAATGTTAGCATAGGTCATAGAGTTGGGGAGATTTGCTCGATACGTTGTTGGCCCAGGCACAGTAGATGTTTCGCTTGAAAGTTTTCTAGTAATGGTATCGCTTGATAATCTTCGGGATCCGTTGCTGTTTCGTAGTCGTCCTATAGACACTCGTCTGGGCTGGCGGCGCTGTAATGAGGGTCTTCGACTCAAACTCTGCAGACGCCTTTGAGCTCGATATTGGCGGAGTCGGATTTCATATTCTACCTTTTGATTTTCCATGACACGATCGAAATCTTTGTCGAGGCTGAGACCCATGTCTAGATCAAGAGTGAGACTACGCTTCTTAAAGCTAGGGTGTCTCTCGATGTAATCACTAGTACTGCTGCTCTCAGTGCCCGCCAGGTCTTGCTCAACATCCAGCATCTTGCTTAGACGGTCGCGGGCACTATCGGGAATAGCTGGCACATCGGGAATTGGAATTTCCCGGCTGACAATGCGTCTTTGTTCACGCATTGCAGCAATATCAGCGGGGGTCGCAGAAGGACGAGTCTTTAGGGTAGAGCCGGATGCCTTGATTGTGGCTTGACGCTCGGGAATAGCAGGCTCCTCAATTAAAGGAGCCTCCGGTGTGCGGTCGTTATCTTCATCAAGGCTATTGTGATATTCTTGCTCCGTCAGATCGCCATCATCGTATGTTTCTACCTCCTCGGCAGCACGATGATGGATGACAGAGTCGGGAGAACTAGGTCCGTCATCATCCTCTTCGTTCGTGTATACACTAGTTTCATAGACACTTGGTTCGCCCCATCCAGTGCCATCATACTCGGGCTTTGAAAGTTGAGCGCGAGGTGGTGTACGGGGACGCTGAACAAGGGCTTGAGATTGGGGTCTAGGAGGCAATTGACTTTGAGTGTTGAGCTCCAGCCTGTTCCCAGATTCCTGTCGAGCGCCTGGGCGTGGCAGTAAAGGTGCGTTGAGGGCCAATTTGGGAGGCTGGCTGACGTCAATTTCAGTCTGAGAAGGAGTGAGCGGTGACGCAAGCCCGCTAGCTGAAGTCTCACGGGTTACGCTTTTCTCGGAATCGACATGGGAAGAGAATTGGCTCGTGGTATCGCATTCGGCACCGGTAAAATCTTCAGTCTCTGTGAACGAATCATCGGTATACATGTCATAAACACCTTGGTTACGGTGAATAACAACGGAGTTTTCGCCTTCGGTATCTTCATCATCAGTAACGAGCTCGGCCAGATCGCGACGAATAATCACGCTACCACCCTCCTCATCGTCGTCATACAACATAGAGGATTCTTCGGTAGTAGGGAGAGGAACATCAGGGTCAGTCATTTGTGAGTGAGCAGTAGTAGGGCGTAGAGGGCTAGAACTAGGTGGTGGAGATGAGAAGTTGTAATCCGATTCACGTTTGCGAACCTTGGTCTTGTCAACGCCTCTCATGATGGATTCACGAGTGAGGGGAGGAAGGTCGTAATCAGAAAGAACTGATATCTCAACATTCTCATCAGATCCGGAGTCATACTCAGAATCGTCATAGCTATAATTGTCATTATGATCACTTGGATCGCTATGATGGTCGTTGGTGTGGTCATCAGTATAACGATCAGTATTAGCATGACTCAGAGGTGATGATGAGATATCAGAGCTAGAGGATGGAGTAGGGTTTACGGCTGGAGCTAACTCCTTAGGGGTGGGGCGAGGGCTTGATGGGGTAGGCGTTAAAGACTCGCGGTTGGTTCCAGTGCTAGAACGGGGAGGTGGCGGAGGAGCTAGGCTCTCTGTGTCGTCATCATCATCAGATAGTTCCAGGGAAGGTGAGCGAGAACAATGGGAGATATGAGAAGAATCAGGCGAGTTTGATGTTGAGGCAGTAAGGGCATTGCTAGCCACAGTAGCAGCTTGAACATCAAGCTGCGATGGAGATTCATGTGCAGAGTGCAACGCGTCTGACTCGGGAGTTCCGACCTTATCACGGGTCCCCGCGCGACGGAGACGACGCTCTCTTTGCTGTTCGGCAGCAGACTTTCCATCATCAGACAGCATCATGAGCTTCAAGCGTTCATCTAGTGGCATCTTAATATGGCCGATGCTACTGTTGTGGATGTCACTGTTTCGGTGTGCTGGTGGTGGAGGCAAGTTCCGCTGAACACTGGTTATTCTCTCACCTGTCTTGATAGAGCCAGGTGTTCCGCCTACATTGAGACCAGTTGATGACTGCGTACGCTTGAGTTCACGGCCTGGCAATGGAGGTAATGGTCTGTGGTCAGTCGGGCCAGATTCGGTGCGTTGCTGTAGCTGGCGACCAGCGGCAGCAGCAGCAGCAAAACTCGAACTAGGGCCTGGACTGTTGTAATCGTAACGATCGTCATCACCCCTTGGAGTAGGTGGACTGCGACTTCCGCGATGCCAGCCATCAGCATCAGGTAGAACAACGGGTGTCTTATCAGTGTCTTCGAGGGAGGCATCGAAGCTATCTTCTGGGTCATCATGGCGGTACATATGATCATCGTAGTCATCCTCTTCTTCATCGTCATCAATGTAACTTCCTTCATTCGACTCGGTGTCGATAGATGAGAGGTCTGGAGTGGCCATTTCATATTCGTTGACTTGTGGTGGTGCATTGTCAAAGGTGACGCTCTTGGCATGGCGATGAAGAGTGCGATGAGGATGAACATTATCTTCCATGGTCCACTGGCCAGTCTCTTCATTAAAGCTACTTTTGAAGCGGGATGCAGAAAGCGATGATTTTATAGGTGATGGCTGATCGCGGCTTGGTGTTCCGCCAGGAACACCAGGTAGTGGCGATCGCGTTTCGGGCGTAGAAGCGTCTGCGGGAGGCGAGCTGAGGATCGGGTCGGCTAGCTGCGCCGGCGTGATTTTGGCGGATGATGACAACGACGACATAGAGGCAGCACCACGCACATGGCCAGGAGTTGATGGGCCAGATATGGAACTCTGGCTTCTGTTGTGATTATTTTGTTTGCGGTCCGGCGTGCGCATTGCGGCAGCAAGATCGAAGTTGGCGCGAATTCCTGAGCCGCCGAAGGCGTTCCCTTGCACCTTAGCAAGAGGGCGCTCGATGTAGTGGATGCGAGTCGGGTCATATTCTTGCTTCTGCTCTAGAGCCAAGATGTTTGAGTTCTTGACTCTAGATGCCTTTTCAAGGCGTTCGAGCGATGAGCGACGCATAGGTGACGATGATATTCCAGATGTGCTGTAGAGTATACTATTTTCGGTTACAGAGTTGCGACTCTGCCAAAAGATGCGAGGAGAAGCAGTGGTGTCAACGGGAGACGGCTGGAATGGCGAAGAATCGGGATTGAGGGCCATCGTCTGCACGGTACAAGTACGTGTTAGATCACGCTCACAGCAAGCCAAGGGGCTAGATTACCACCGCCTATCCTAGGGATGGAAATTGAGAGACAGGGAGCCCGATGCCCATGCCACGGCTCGCGGCCGTCAATACATAGTGCGAAGGACCTGCTGCTATAAAATAATTGAAAGGATGTACATACCTTTGACGTTTGGTTCCAACTAGGGGAGTTCCGACGCTTCTCTCCAGGCGAGATTTCACTCAGAGCACGGGCAGCAGTAGACTTTTTGGTTGGCGATGGGGTTTTATTGATGCGGAGGGGATGCACCTGGCAAGTTGGAAGAAAGTCGAGCGTTAGCAAAAAATGAACCAGGTCGGTAACAGTGCAAAGAGTACAGGCTTGCTCATATACAGGTCTATAAGCAGTAATTCACAGCCAAAAAAAAAAAAAAGCACAAGGACAAAAAAGGCAAGGAAAAGGATCGCCCTTAAGGTCGCAAGTTCTTAGGAGTATAATTTGGTTGCTAGCAAATAGCAAGCAACAGAGCAGTCGAAAAGGAAAGAGGAAAGTATTGAAAATCACAGTATCACATAAGGGCACTAACGGGTTCAGACGAAGCCATGTTCGTGCTTGCGTCGCCTGACGCAAGGCAGGCAGAAAGATCTGAGTCTAAGAACAGTCGTTGTAGGAGTTGAAGTGGTTACTAGCAAAGGGCGGGTCCAATCGGGCAGCCAAGGTCACGATTTATGGGCTCTTGTAAAGAAAGAATCTATAGCACGGCAAATGTACAAATTGGTATCAGCTTGAACTGTAATATCATAACCACGATGGTCTATGGGGGCAGCGACGATAACATCACCAGTCTAGCGATGTGGTATGGGAGATCGTCATGGAATGTGCCGTCGTCTTCCCTGTGTTGTTTTGCGGTGCAGGTGCATGCAGACAGACGCATATGGAACTGCTGCTTCTGACCGCCCTGAGCAAGCAGGTTGAAGTGGGCTAAGCTGCAGCTCGGTAGAATCGAGAGAGTATTGATTGGCAGACTGTTGGTAAGCTTACCTGGTGGATGATGATGCTGTCAGCTAAAAGACAAGCAGTAGTAAGACGAGGTTGAAAGCAAGAAGGATAAAAGAACGATGGAAGCTGATACGAATAGAAGAGCCAAATGAATGTAACGGATATGAGAGTAAAGTAAGTCAAGAAAACAGCGTCGATGGATATCAAGATGAAGAGAATGTTAGAGGAATGCAGGATAATAAACAACAAAGCCAGGCCTGCAGCAGCCGCGCCCTTACAGAAACAGCGCAGCAATAACAACAACAAATACACAAATATATGCAATGACGATGGTGATGGCAATAGCTATGAAGGTTGTTATTGGCGTGGAGAGTCTATGCAGGCGAGCAATGCAGAGCGAACTTGGATGAGGGGAAGAAGATCATGGAACAGAGAGAAAGAGGAAGAAGAAGAATCGAACTGCAGATGGGCCCAGACACAAAAATGTTTTCCAAATGAAAAGCTCCTGCCGATTGTTCAGTGTTTTTTTTTTCTATGTTGCTTGCACCGTGCCTTTTTGATGGTGACGATTCTGTGCTATAGAGCATGTGCAAGGGCCACTGCTTATTGGTGCAGCCAACACCGGGATGTAAACAAACAGCTATACCCACTACTCGGCCATCGACAGGCCTTGCTTGGGCGTCTTTTGCTTCATCCCAGTCCACGAAAACAAAGCCGCCTTTCGTTGCCTATAGCAACGGCTAGACCTTCAGCTCCTAGCTCCTCGAACGCTTCCCCTCCCTCGCCCATCTCGTCAATAATAGAGCAAAACGCAGCCCGACAGATTGAAAGTTGATTTACCGCCCCTGATTGGACAACAGGGCTTAAATCTGGTGCAGCCCGGAAGAGAGAGCTTGCATCCTCTAACTTGTCTTTTGACTTATCCCAACTTTGTTCGCTGTGATAGTGGCCTCAGACGCACTTTGGCCTTTGATTGGGTTCATGCGATCGGATCTACAACCAATTGTAACCCCAACCCTTACCTTTGATTATGGGTTATTTATTATTCTGCCTTCGTGCGGTTTTCTTTTACCTATACTAACTAATGGAATTCACAACCTTTATAGCCTCTATTAAAGGCGTCTCACCAATGCCCGTTGCCGAACAACGTCTGCATGATAAAGCCATGATTGTGCCATTCAAAAAATGTGTCCTGGCATCACTGAACAAAAGGCTTATATCTCCTTAGCGCTTATTCCTGACCCGCCACAGGCCTCAAAATCCAAAGCCAACACACTAAAAAAGATAAAAGAACACCCCGCTTTGCAACGAGGAAGCTAGTTCAAAATAAACATCCCGATATAGTAGTAGTAGACTTCTTGAAACTGGGGCCTTTTATTGTTTTAATACTTTGCCGTTCTAATTCAAGGCCTGTTGCACACGCGAGAAATCAATCAACTAGTCACACCGACGCCAGAATGTCCTCCATCATGTACTCTGTATCGTATCCCATATCATTTTCTCTACATTTGTATGCTATTGAACGTCCCTTGTTACGTATGCTGTCAGCTGTCGTGTTCTCTACTCCTCTGCTGCTCCAACAACCAAGCCCAGGCTACATAGTAGCGATCTCTGCCCCTCTATCGACTGCCGCCTATAAGCAGATCTCTCCGAAGTAAGTTACCCGACGTGTAGTGCCGCTAAAACGCATGAAAGAACTTAATAAACCCCCCCTATCAAGACACCAGCATTGCTGCGATTGGCAACAAAGCTAGGCACCGGGCGTCTCGTCTCCGCTAGATTTATGCAGCAGCATCTTTTGCCGGGTTAAAGCGACAGCCTCATGAATGTTGCCTTATTTTGGTTCCCTTCTTCCGACTTCTATGCTTCTTCTATAGCTTCTGTATACTACCTGAATTTAGATCTGGAATACGACCCTCTCTGGACCTTGCCTTCCTTTTGACCCGGAATCATTACTGTTGTTTGACCTATTACTTGCTTCATGTTATTGGCACGGCGACTTGCATGAGAGACACATGCACAGTGAACAGGGTTCATCAAACACGCCGTCTGTGTGTACGTTACAGTAACATTTATCAACGTAGATTTATCTATGTACATACGTACAAACAAGACCCTACATGTGACGTGAATATAAACCATCGGTCTATTGGCATTCATGGGAGCACTGCATAGCCTGGTTACCCGTTTGCACTAGATACACACGATGGGCACTGAATATATGCAAATAGCCAATCACCACGGCAGCAAGCTACGTTTATGCAGCCTCTCGCTGTCCGGTGATGCGATCGTGAAGACGAACAACCTGTGCAGGTTCAAACAATATTTGCCGTGATACATCCACGGAAGGAATGATAAAGACTTTATATATTTTTTTTGTACAAGAGCAATGAAAATGAAACATGACAACCGAAGAAAACTCAATGATATATTGTAATGTCTATTTACTTGACTCCTGTGCCCTATTCCATGCTACACATTCGTCCAGCTTGACACTCGAGCCACCGAAACAGTCAAGAGCGCTGCCAATTGTCAAGTCAACTTTGCCTCTGCTAATGCGCTTCACCAGCTCTAAATCGGCTAAATTACGGCCACCACCCGCATATGTCACAGGGATAGAGCACCATTCGGACAGCTTAGCCACGAGCTCTTCGTCAACACCCTTTTGTAAACCTTCGTTGTCGGCAGCGTGGATGAGGAACTCGGAGCAGTATGGCTCCAGGGCTTTGATTGAATCTACCAATGACCGGGCATTGTTAACAAATGAAATGAGAGGAGATAGGTTGAGAAGAAAAAATGTTAGAAACCTTGATCAAAAAGGAATTCATGACAGGCAAGATATTGCAGGTTAGAACGTACCTTGGTCCACGGCCATGTCGGTTATGGTCTGCCACTTGTTCATAGCGACGTGCCAGCTGTCTTCACCAGTACGGCGGCAGCTCAAATCGATGACAAGCTTGGTTTTGTCATTTCCCAGTGCAGCCAGAACAGAATCGAGCCGGGGTTGGCTGAACTTTCCATCAGGGAAGAGGTAACTTGTGATGATAACCTACAGCACATATTTTTTGGTTTCTTTAGTGTTAGTGACAGATCCTGTGCCCATGAAAAGACTAAGAAACCTCCCCCCTTCGATATATCACGCCAAGGAAGACCACAGGAAGAAGATAAACAAAAGGGCAAATGAGTTGAGAAACCTCTAGCCAGGGCAGTAGGCAATTTGTTCAAGAACCTTGGGCCTCCTGTACGGATTTCATCTCCCTCTCATTCCTTCTTAGTGGAATGCAATCTTGTAAGCCCCGATGAATGAAGCAAAATTTTGAAAAATAACCAACCTTTTCAGCACCAGCATCTATCCATTCCTGCGCATTCTTATCCGTGATGCCTCCGCCAACCTGCAGTCCTCCACGCCATGCTGCCAACGAGTCCCTCGCCGCGTCTGTATTTCCAGGTCCCAGCATGATTACATGCGCGCCGACCAGCGCATTTTCCTTGTATAGCCTGGAGAAGTGTGCTGGTGGATGTGGTGAGACGAAATTGGTCTGCAGAGAGCTAGTAGTGCTATCTAGTGTGCCGCCGACAATTTGCTTGACCTGACCGGCGTGGAGATCGATACAGGGCCTGAAGCGAGTCATTTTTGCATGACAATGACAGAGAGAACAAGATAAAATTTCTGTCTTTGAAAAGTAAGTTTGTTAAAACAAGACGATACTCAAGATGTTCCGATTTTTTCAACTGAGAATATCGGTCCTTTAACCTTTTGATGAAAATATCGTCTTGATCAAGCTGCCGAGAACCAAAAAAGTAAAAAAAGTGGACCATGTCATGACTATTAATATTAGGGTTTGTGGTCAATATTGTGTACGCTCCTTGGAACGTTTGCCTATGATTCAAGTGCTTTGGTTATTATTTTTATTTTTCTCAATTAGTTTTGCTTGATAAAAGTTATCGTCAGCTATTGGTTCGAGAAATCCCCCTTAAAGTGAAGGCAACGCGTCTGTTGAAGTAGGAGTTTCCACTAACCAACAAGTGATTTATATTCATGTGAACCCGAAGATTATGTACTTACTCTATATCATTAACAAGGTACAGCTAGATCTTGGAGATAGTAAGTATGACAGATGCACTGTTACATTCTCTATACTATGCTATTTCTTTGTAATAACGATAAATATGGGAGCCTAGCGCTAGTACATTTCCTTCTGAGTGAGTAAGACGGTGCTGAATGGGTTCTTCGCCAATACTTAATGCCAAAAAGGCGGTACCAATGATAGAAGAGCGCTGAGAAAGTATACACGAGTAGCATGTATAGTGCTAAGGCATGATATAATAAGCGGCTGTTGGCTTTTCTACACGTGGCTAAACATTAGAGGGTGGGCTGCAAGTCTGATATATACGTGGTGCGAGTTTCGTTGTTATCGGTCAAAGATGATGGAGTCATAAGAATCCGTTTCAAGATACAGGTGGTTCAGAGACAGGTACTCATATAGGGAAGAGTGTGTTCTAGGCAGATATATAAAGCTGTTGGATCATTGTTGATTGTTGAAGGTTACGTATGTGTTTGCGTCGTTGGCGATCGGAAGTAATGTGATACATGGCTGGGGAAGTTGTTAGGAGGTAGCATGATAATGATAGTATATGTAGCCGGGACTTATATATGAGACGTGGAACGGCATGATGAAGTCACAGCAGTAGCTGGTGACTTATAAGATAGCGGCTGGACAGGTGCCTAAATTATGAAAGCGATCAAGATGAAGCATAGTCTGTCAAGCGAGCAGCAGAACCAAAAATTAACGAAAACATTCCCTTTGAATCATATGCGGGGGGGGGGGACTCAGATATAAAATGATTCTTACTATGTAGCAAGTCAGTCTTCTTTGGTCAATGCTTGGCCAATGTAGTTCACAAGTTGATGCCGTCTAGGCAGCAGGATTGCAAGATGTTAGTATTGGCAGGGATTCTCTTTCTGAGATTGGCACATAGCAAACAAAGAGAACCAAGGAAAAGGAACAAAATAACAGTGAATCAAGCTCTTAAGCGAGGAAGAGGAGGAAAAGAGCGAGCTTTAGCGCCACACTTTGATGCCACAATAGCGCGAGTGACGTTTGGCCCAATTACTGGGCGGTTCTGGCCGCGACGATGCTGGCTGAAGGGTGGGGCGCATGTGGCGCTTATGAGCTCAGTACGTACTAAGAAGGGTCTAAAGGGTCTGGACTAGGCAACAAGATGAAGAGGGCGCTGGGCTAAAAAACCAAACTAAGTCGAAGCCGATCTTCTTAAAGGTCGGGGCGATAATTATCCTGCGGCCTTGAAGCTACTGGTTATCGTCCTTCATCGTACAAAAGTTTTTTGAGAGTTCCATTCACTACTCAACCAGTGTCTTTTCTATTCTCGAAATTGGCATTTATCATCTGTGTTCATCTAGTTTTGCTTCAGCCACTAATTGCGGCTTTTCACATCATATTTGCTATCATAGTATTCTATTTATAACCATTCATCACTTCATATATCTGCCTGGCTGCAGCTTTCCTTTCCTTACTCTATCTCTAATGCCTAGCTCACATTGATATTGCTGATTTACCTAGTCCCAACCCAGTACTCTTCACCATCTAACAAAAGTGGCCGCGTCACATCTATCTTCCTAGGCCAATATGGCTGACTTCTACCGGAGCGGGGACTCTGTTCCTTTCCGCAACCGCTTGTCAAACCTGTACAACGACACCAAACGGTCCACTGACTTCGTTATCAAAGATCCCGTTCAGAGCAGCGAGAACCCCGATATCAAGGCTCTGCATCGTCAGCTTCGCGTCCAGAAAGATCGGCTTGTCAGCTGGGGTGTCGAATGGTCCAATCCTAACCAGAAGTCCGATCTTGATGAAGATCTATCAAAGGCTGGTCTGGCTGAGGTCGTCGGCAGCGTTATGTCCACAATAAAGGACATACTGGATGAGGCTGAACCTATGTGGCAGAGCTCTCGCCGTATGATAGGCGACGGTGCCTCGGCCCGGGCTATGGCCGCTGCCGGGGACAGCAAGACGCCCATTGTCGAGTGGGACAAGACCCACTTTGAGAACCTAGTCCACGATCTCAAGACCTCTATCGACACTCTCTTCGACCTGTCCCGTGCGCGAGCCTTAGCTCCCCGGGCAAGTGGCCTTTTATCCACAAATTGCAAAAGTCAGGCCGCTACTACCCAGGTCATACAAGATCATGATAGCAGGCAGGTCGAGTCGTCTCGCCTCAAGAAACCTAGGCAGATTGACCCCTCCAACCTGACAACATTAGAGTCACTACGTAGAGAGTCCACTGCTATGGGTATATCTACTTCAACGTTAAGCAACGGCATTGTCTACATGAGCAGCAAGGGCCAGACTGCGCTAAACGAATCTAATGATAAGACGGCACACAAGCCTGTCTTGCTCGAGTTTGCTCCATTTTCCCAGCTATACGCCTCTACTGGCATGATGCCGCCGCTAGACCATTTCGAGAAGCTTTACGCCGGCTTACAACGGCCGTCACTGTCTAGTGGTTCGTGGTCTGGCGTGCCCCGGCTGCTCGGCTACTTCGAAGACATGCCCATGTCTCGTTTGGGTCTCGTTTACCAATTCCCCGCATCATTCACAGCCGTGACCTTTGAAGAGGATACGCATAACCCCGTTAGCAACCTTCGTACCCTCAACGAACTGCTTTCACGGCCAGACTTTGAGCCACCACTTGAGGCCAAGTTCAGACTTGCCCATAACCTGGCAAACACTGTATTTGATATGCACTCCCGTGACATTACCCACGGTGCTGTGCTTGACACCAATATCTATTTCTGCGGCTCATCGACCCATAATCATGACTTTTCTGTCAACGATATTGACCTGCGTCGTCCGATGATATCTTCGTTTGAAATATTCCCATCTTGGTCGGACTTAAACATGATAAATCCTGGCATGCCGGGAACCAACCCAATTTATCGCCATCCCCTTGACCCGCGGGTGACACCTCACTCACCGCTTGTGCAGTCTCCAGACCTCCGCGTGCTTGACTTGTACTCTCTTGCCGTTATGATCTTGTCTATTGGCATGTGGACTAAGCCTGAGAACCTAGTTGTTGAGGGTGCTCCTTCTATTCCTGAGTCCATTGTTGACCAGCTGGCAATTCGCTGTGGTACACTTTTCATGAAGTCTGTTCGGACACTATGGTATGCTGTTGATAAGGAACTGGCTGGGCAAACCACTGGAGATGAGTTGTTGTCAATAGTCCAGGGTAAAGTCATGAGTTATCTTGAGGCCTGCAGCGCCTTGGATGTTGATGGCATTACCGAACCTATTCCAACACCGACAATGCCTGTGAGGAAATCAGCTCCTCGTAACGAAGGTGCCCGGTTTGGATCTTACCGTGGCTCAGAGACTGCTCGTCAAAAGCAGATTGAAGCGTTTGGCCTATCAGCTGCAGAGAAGGATCTGGCTGACAAGCCTCCTCTACCTGGCAAGTCATCTATACAAATGAGCCGAACATCATGTTTTGTATTCTAACATCTACCTTTTCTAGCCCGCCCGATGAGCGAGCGGAAAATCATAAATGTCTCTCGGCAGAAGCCCCTTCCCGCACCGCCTTTGACTGAAAAGGCTAAACTTCGCCTGTATAACCAAGTTCAAGTGCCTCTACCATCTACAGTGGTCGACACCTGGAACAACGTTCTCATGCACCAAATAAACCAAGCCCTGAAGCAATTTTATCGCAAGCACGCCGAGACCGTCGAGATCTCCCTTGAGTCTATGGGAACCTCAATAACTACTACGAAGCCAACAGTACTGATTGTGTGCTCGTCAGTCGCCAAAGTCAAGGCTATCCTAAAGCGCAAGCTTGGCGATCTCTTTGATCCCGAAACTGGTATGGGATTTGGCCTGAAGGTGTGCAGTGGAAAACTCGTTCGGTCTCATCGTGGCGCGCCTCCTCGGAGCATGGCCAAAGACTATACCGATATCAACACGGCTATGAATGGCGGTTACCAGCTATATCCCAACAGCGGCGCTAGCATTGGTGTCTGGACTGGCAGCCGTCATCTTCCTCCTGTCAGCTTTGGCGGCCTTGTCATGGTCGATAAAAAGCCATATGGCATGACAGTGCACCACATGCTGGATGATCCCGACCAAGCCTCTGACTTGGACAATTCGCCCGACTTTGCAATTCCCTCTTCAGGGCGGCTCAAAACTAGAAGCGAGCAACCCCCGAAGCCACCACCCAAACGAGCTTTTACCCCACCCATTGCTGAAATCCCCGCAGTCGACGAGCCAACCGTTCGCCGTAGCAGTGGCCGCCGCAAACCAGTCGGTTTCGCATTCCCCGACCGCAACTCTAGCATTCCAATGCATCAGTTGCGATCATCGGCGGCTTCATCTCAATACCAGCAACAGCAGCCGTCAATGTATACCGCGTCTGGTCAGCAGCAACAGCAGCCGGACCGGTCGCGGTTAGCTTGGGTTCAACCGGTGTCTGAGACAACGCAGGCACCGACGGCCTACAGTAAAGATAGCGGCAGCCAGAACTATGACTTTGATGACGATGATGGGCATTCTAGCGGAGACCAAGAACGCGCTAAAGCCGAGCTAGAGGCTGTATATGCAGATCTTGGGCAGGAGTTCCCAGATTCAGATGAAGACGGCTCTTCAGCAAGCTGCTCTGATGTTGACGACTATTTAACTGACTCGGACGATGAAAGTATCAGCCTACTGAACTACATGGAGCCTGGTGATAAACAAGGCATAGAAGCTGGGTTTGGAGATCATTACATCGTTACCCAGCCGGCACGCGACGATGTTGGCGATAATTTTTACCCGTGCGATGACACCGCCGATGAAGACCACCTACACACATATAGGTTGGGTGAGGTCTTTGCTTCCAGTGGTATACGGCGCCGCACGAAAGATGGCATGATTCATGAAATTGATTGGGCACTGTTTGAGTTCAGTCCTAGCCGACTGCCGACGGCCAATACCATCCCACGCATCGAAACGAGCAAGTTGAGGAAGTCTAACACGACAACTTTCCAACCAACAATAGTGGCGGCGACATCGGATCTTCCGGGTTTGGAAGTACAATGTATGGCGCGCACGTCTGGGCTACAAACAGGCAAAATCCTGCCAACGCTGACTAGCGTAAAAATATACGGCCGCTCCACGCCGTCACACAGCTACCAAGTCTCGCCCCTACCCAGCCTGGCATCCTCGTCTCCTTCGAATGCGACGTCGCCCCCCATCGGCCTTCCGGGTGACTCCGGCGCCTGGGTTATCGATAGTCGCCAGGGCCTCGTCTGCGGTCACGTGCTGGCGTGGTCGCAGCGGCGTCAAGTTGCTTATATCTGCCCCATGGATGTGCTGTTGTTCGACATTGCAGACACGCTGGGTGCTGCGGAAATCGCACTCCCAGGCGGCGAGACGCTTGTGCGCTTATCGGATGATCAGATCAGCGATGAGCGACAGGCACAGCGCGCGCGGGAGGACCGTGAAAGGCAGCAGCTAGAGGAATACGAGGCAAGTATCCGTCTAGCAGAGCAGTTGGAAGGGCTGGATGTGACGGAGAAGACGATGGGCTTCGTGCGTACATTTTGACTATGCAAATATGGGAGTTGGAAGAATGGAGAGAGGTGTTTTTGATTTCTTATAGAAGGAGGCGCCCAAACAAAATACTCCGACCTTTGGGTTGGATCTATACGAACAATACATATAAGCTTTGTCAGCTCTATATTCTATCTATTTTATTTGTTTTGGCGTCTGGGTTTGGGTGGAGCATAGAGGATTATTGGGCATATATACCCTAATACCTTTTACTGGTATCATGAGACAACGGATATTCTATACAGTCTTTTCTTACGTTTGTTTAGGCTATGAGATCGCATAGCAACGACATGATATTATATTTTTAGTCAGCGTTAATTTCTGTAATTATAATTGATATTCCTGAAAAATATTTTCACTACATGAAGTCGCTTTCCCAGCCTTCATCTCTGTCCTGGTTACTCGAAGCCGCCATACCTTCATCTGTGAAAATATCATCGTACGCATGATCCTTTTGCCACTTCTTCTGTTTGTACTCCTGCTCCTTCTGGGCCTCCTCCTTCCTACGCGCCTGAGCCGCGGCCTGATCGCGCTTGCGCAGTTTTTTAAGGTGTTCCTCCTTCTCCTCAGCTAAGTCGAGGGTAGGAGCGAGTTTCTCGATGCGTGTCTTGTTGAGGCGGTTGATGATGGCGTTTTCGCGCGTAGCGACGAGGACGCGCCGGACTTTGCGGGGGTCTTTGAAGGAGACCTGGCCGGTAACCATGGAGCCGTCTTTATGTAGATTGGCCCAGGGGGTGTAGATGATAGTGATGTTATCCTTTTTGTTTCCTAGCGGGTAATTGTGTTAGCGAGAGTGTGGGTTTTTCTTATAGGGGGTTTTGGTAGAGTAAGTTAACCTTCAATGGAGTTCGCTTTGGTTAATTGGGCCAGATCTGTGATGAGATCTTGCGCGAGCTCGTCCCAAACTTGGCCTTCATTCATACGTAGGTAGATATGCGCACTCGACAGTTTATCAACGTGGAACTATTCACTACTGGGTTAGCCACCCTTGGCACCACACGAATAGGAACTTTCTGGCAACAAGTCCGGAATTTCCTTTCATTTGGTAAGAAAAGGACTCACCCTAAAATCATCTTTTTGTTAGGCACACATGTTTGTACATTTACGGAGGATAAAAGAGAATGAGTAAACTCACCAAACATCGTTTTCCCAGCCGTATTTGATTAGCTCTTCATCTATTTCAGTGTCAGCCAGCCTTGCTTATTATTAATTGTGTTCTGATTCAGCATCTCTTTCACCCTGGATCAAAATAACTTGTTCTACACTCTCTTCCCTATATCATAAGACATCCACAAGTAAATACTTACTTTCATACTTGTCTTTACCAACATAGATATTGGCTGGCGGATCAACCACCTTTGACGTGAAATAATAGACCATTTTTTCTTCCTTTTTTGCGTGTGTTCCCTTTTCAAAGTATTTCAAATTTTGTGTATTCTGCTATTTGTCTTTTTTTTTGTTGAGAGCAAAAGAGGAAAGGAATTATGAATATCGTTTGATTTTGTTGGATTATCGGCTTTCAATGATTGATGTTTTATCTGTGAAAAGTGGCCTGTGATGTTGTACAAAGATCATGGATGACGTTGGAAAAAAATAAATGTGACCACGTGACGTTGCTGTAACTCCACATCTTGGGGTTAGAATGCAAGGGTTGCGACTGTATGATTGATGGGTAAGTCCACGAAGAGCATAAAAATTCTTTAACGAATGAAAACATGCATAGAGTAGATGATAATAAGTTAGTTGATAATATAGAGTGATGAAAGACTAGGAACAAGACATCCTAGTTGAGATCTCCGTTTCTCTTGATTTTTGTTATAAATCAATATAAGATACGAAAACGTTTATAAGAAGTATAGGATGGAAAGAAGAAGAAGAAGAAGAAGAATCTAGAAAATCCAAATCTAAAATAAAAATAAAAAACTGGAAAAAAACAGATATGCATTAAATAGACGATGTAAGAACGCAAAAGAGACCAAAGAAAACTATTGCTCTTCTTCTTTTCTTTCTGCTTCTTCTTTTTTACTCATCTCGTGACACCCGTCGCTGATTACTACGGCTAGAGACGCGAGCATTACTAATGTTGTGTAGACGTGTTCCTTCTAGATAAGCTTCATCGCGAATCTTTCCTGCCCAGCTACTAACCATGCCAAAAGTAGCACTGACACTCAAAAGGAGGCCTACCCATATGGCTGTCAGCGGGTAGCTCATGCGGTACATTAACGCGCGAGACGTCGGGCTGTCAGCTGACGGCACCAACACATTGGTGGCAATGGTAAAGTCTGTGAGAGCTGGCGGTGCTACGATGGCTACTAGCGAAAGTAGTAGGCCTGGCAGCACAAACGCTCGCGTTAGCAGCCATACATGTGGATTCAGCACCCCGCCGTTCATAACAGCGCGCATAGCCTGTCCGATACGCGTATTGCCGAAGCGCCGCTGCACTATGCGTGTGCTCAGCTTGAGATATAAGATGCCCAGTGTCCACGTCTGGATGATCGGGATCACGTGGCGATTAGCTATCTCCCTCTCTGGGTAGAAGTACGTGTGTAGTGGCACGAGGAGGTATAACTCGACAAGAGCTGCAATCAGGAACGGGAACACTATCAAGATCATCGTGTACGTGTACGCAAGGCGTGCCATATTGACGGCTACCGCCAGTCCCCTAGATACAGACGCCGGGTCCGTTGTTAAACGTTTGATTGTTTGCCAGGCGTTGTTTGCATGTAGGGCGGCATCCTTGGAACGGAGCGACACCCAGCCCACCGACGCCAGCACATAAACACCGATGGTGAAGGCATAGATATCGTTTGTGCGCACGTGATTTGGCAGCAGTGTTGTGAATATATACCGGCCCACGGCCAGTGGGATGACAGTCAGCGTAACTCCAGTCACGGCCGCAAAGGCCCAGATGCACATAATGAAGGCAAACACGCGCTTGTAAAAGTCCGGTGGCAGATACACCACTTGGTAGTGCTGGGCGTTGATACCGGAATTTGGAGGCGATTGGAACGGACGGTAGATGTTATCTTCTTCGACTGGAATGAAAACGCGACGGCCTCTAACTAGTCGCACCTGATCCGAGGCCGGAACCCTATAGAACGTGCCACTTGGGGCAAGCTTACCGCTAGAGACCATATGCTTCTTGAGATTAGACATGTAATCTTGCTGGAAGCGTACGCTTTTGCTAGTAGGCGGCCGCGGCCGAGGCATAAAAAATTCGGACCATGTCATTTTGGTAATATTGACATCATCGTCATCATTATCATCATTGCCCTGCATCCAGATCGATTTCCACCACGGGAAGTTATTGCCCTCAGGTGTGAGAAGGCGGCCCTCTTCATCGATACGACGCTCGCCAAAGAGGTACCATGTGAGGCGGAGCATGCGTGCGCTGCTGCGGAAGCACCATTTGTACATGGCCTGGATGCCTTCGCCAGGCTTGAAGAACTTGACGGCAAGAGGCATAAGGAAGTTGTAGAATAGCAGGTCGATGGGAAATTCCAACACAGGCTCGTTGGACGAGTAATGGATCGGGAAGAGCGTGCCATACGAGAACGAGAGGCCCCAGACAACTCCACCTAAACAAACTACAACAAGGGTTCCATAAACAAGCGCAGAAAACATAATCTTGCGAACTTGCGTAAAAAACTTACGCTCGAGGACTTCACGGATAGGATGAAATTCAGGGTCATCGGGGTCTCTGATAAAGTCTATTAGGAAAGGGAAAGGGAGAGGGAAAAAGTTAGCATATTGGGTTTACTATATCAAGCGACAATGGTAATGGCGTTGAGGTTTTTGACTTACACAAGACGCCCTTCCGCATGATTCGGCGGCACATGGCTACAAACAGGGCAAAATGGAACATATAACCAGTACCCACGAACCAATGCACAAACATAGACGTAAAAGGGTTCAGCAACGCAAAATTCAAGCGGCCTTGTAGAGTAGCGTTCTCAAACAGCGGTAAGAGGGCCACGTCCATCAGAATACCACAGTAGAGTGGGAAGAGAAGCATTTCAATAGAAATTATTAGAAGCACTTTCATCACGCCGCCAGCCTGCGTTATCACTTCAACCAACATCATTTCCATGTCGACAGAGAACCCCAAAGAGTTTCTGTGTTTAAGGAATAAGATAGATATAACAGTAAATGTGAGATAGCCGAGAATGATGGCAAAGGTGCGGTCCCAGCCAGACCAGTAGACTAGAAGAGGGTCATATCTATCTAGCCCGTCAATAGTATCGTATTGGATGATCCATGTGTCGGGGTTCGTAAGATAGGTATATATGTTTTGCAGCGAGAAGCTGCAAAGGAAAGACAGTACAGCCGAAACGCCTCTAGCCACAAGATCGTAGGCACGTGGAAGGTCGTACTTGGTAGGTTGCAGTAGTAAAGCGATACACTGGAAAGATAATGTAAAAAGCGAAGCAATAAAGCTTTTGATGGCGATGATAGAGCTGTGACTGATGACTGTGAAGGTGTGATACTCTAAGGGGTGACGAGCATCCTGGCGAAAAAAGTCGAGTATATGTGAGGTTGATTCAAGCGTCAAATTCATGGACAAGTCTAGCCAATGCGTAACGTCGGCTGATGTCTTTTCCCAAGCGGCAAACTTGGCAATATACAGCATCGGGAACGACATCAGGTAGGAGGCGAAGCCGCTAATTGCAAGGCCCAAATCTTGGAAGAACACGACCACTGAGAATATGGTATGAATGACGCGTATGGGGTTTACTACGCTCCAGCCGGCAAGGCGGCCCATATTGTATGGCAGTACGACACACATGACCAAGGAGAGGACAACAAGGCATACGCAGAACATGGCATTTTGGAACAGTCCGATGATGGGCCCGGCCATACCAAGTAGCTCCATGATGCCCTCAAACTCTTCGTTGTCGAATCCATCGCCGACCTCGACCTCGCCAAGGTTATTATCGGCCAGGCCAGCGTCTTCGTCATTTTCAGCGTCAATGTCGAGCCAGACATCTACGGCAGCCGCAGCTGCAAATTCAAGACCAGCAGCAGCAACAGCAGCGTCGTTAGCATTTGGATTGGCGTCGTTAGCGAGTTCTTCTTCGATGCCACCCCACATAAAGTCGGCTATTAAATTGGGCAGATTGGCGACGAGGTGATGTTCTTCGGGGACTTGTGGGCGATCGACGGGAGCAAGAGCTTCGACCGCGGGAAATAGCTCTTCGGCTCTCCGCCAAGGGATTTCATCATTGTTGTTCTGAGCGTTTTGGCGGTTTTCTGGGTTGTTGGGGGCATCGATAATAACGGCAGCTTGAGGGCCTTCGTTATAAGCCTCCAAAGGGCGATTGAAGATCTGTACTCCCGCAGTGGGGCGGCCAATAGTATCGTCAAGTATTTCAGGCTCATGATCTTCATCTTCATCATCATCATTGTCGTCATCGTCATGGGCATCGTCGTTATGGAAATGGGTAACGTGGTGATCCTGATCGTCAGAAACACTTTCCCAGTCAGAATTATCGCCGTGATAACAGTTATCGGGAGAATTATTGCCATCATGCGTTACTGAAGGAGGTTGAGAAACGTTGCTGCCGGCTTCGCTCTGGCCATCTTCATGTGTGAACTGATGGGGCGGCGACGAGTCGGAAAACGGATCGTCGTCGTCTCGAGTACGGGCAAACAGTGGTTGGGATTCAACAGCATCAAAGGACCAGCCAGTGGCAACGCTTGAATCTAGATCCTGAAATTCACGACGGGCCTCGCCGTGGGGATCATCAGACGGCTGAATATCCCAGCTACCAGTACCGACGAGGCTAATGGTGCCGCGGGAAAGGAGACCCTCTGACTGGGAGCGTGGCCGTGAAGAAGAGCTGCCTAACCTTGTAGGCATTGGTCTATATCCTCCATCATAAAGAATGCCATCTTCTTCTTGTCTTGGGGCTCGCATAACAGCCTTGCCTTTGCGATCGGGATACACAGCAGATTCCTCATGTCTGTCGGGGGTCTCCATCCAGCGCTGATTTATATCAACGTTGCTGTTAGCATTAGGGTTGAACGAGCTAGGCCCGGCGGAATCATCAAACCCGGAGGCAGTAGACCCAAAACTTCGGAGGTTTTGTGCCTGGGTCCTTTTCAAGTTTCTAGTCGTACCTAGCCCACCAATGTCAAAAGAACGATCCCTATCACTATGATCACCGTTGTCTTCTTCTTCACCTGCTTCCGATGTGAAGGACATAGTGGACATAGGGATTTGAAGACGAGCCTCGAGGGTTTTTTTTAGGCGCAAGTTACGGCCGTTTAAGAATCCAGGAGTCTCAAACTTTTGCAACATTACTTCCACATTACCGTGAGATTCTGCAATAAGCCTGACGTATTCGTCGAACTGATCACGGTCTGTAGCACAGTAGTTGAGACTCAGATAATTATTGAGAATGTCATTTGCACGATCAATATCTTGGTCAGCGACCGCAACGGCATCCATACATACACCAGTAACATTAAAGTCAGGAGTTGGGATAGAGTTAGAGCCTGGTTCGATACGAGTAGCCTCGGTGATATAAGCAATTAACTGGCGTCTCTTTTCAGGGTCAGCGCGTTGCCACAACTCTTCTTCTTCTGAGATGGCAGTTTCGGGAGGGGGCCGTGGGTTTGGCAATTCCTCTTCGTGTCTGGGAAGATGAGGAGCGGCATCTTCCGCAGCGACGACTTCTGGAATGGCGTCATCTAGGGCGTTGAGTTCGGGCTGATGTTGCACAACATAATCTCTGACAAGTATGACAAGGATGAAGCACATGATAACGATTAAAGTGATGAATTGGCCCTCTAACACCGCAATGACAGCCTTGTTCACTTGCGGGTACTTGGTTAGATTACGAAGCCAGAAGACATTGCTCAGTAGCGACTGGCTAAACTCTGGGTAGCCAAGTGAGTCCAAATTCCAAGAGGTAGTGTGAGCCCGGTAGGAGGAGGAAGGAAGAAGGTAAGAGATGAGTATGAAAATCAGACGTTGGCCAAGATTCAAAGCAGCTGGATTCGAGACACAACTGTACTCGGGCCAGGCAAAGACGAGCTCCAGAATGGAAGGCGGCAGAGCGACCCAGAGAGGGCAATGGTCGATAGTTTCGAACGGGTTGGCAGGGCACACGGCGTACCGCTGAAGCAGGGCGATTTCGTTATTGTAGTATTTGAGGCTGGCCCTGCTGTGGTGATAAGTAGCAGTGAAGACGAAGCTATCTAGGCCCTCGTCGCTAATCCAAAACATGAATGACCACATGCGGCGCATAGAATAAGGCAGCATACATAGCCATACAGCGGCGACGAGGAGGCCGCGCAGCCAAACCAAGAAGTGCTTGGCGGAGTATATTGCGGCGTGTTTAATGAAGATGAGCGTCGGTAAGGTCCGCGGCATATCGGTCTTGTAGAGCTTGGTGAAACGGAAGGGCGTCTTGCACAGCTCGCAGTACTTTTTCTGTGAGTGGGAGAGCCACTCCATCAGGCAATTTTGGTGGACATATTTGATGCTGCCGCTGCATTTGCACGGATAATAGAGGGGATCGTCGGAGGCGCCTTCGCAGCGGCAGATGCGACAGGTGTCAGTGTCGGCGGCGTTTGACTGAGACTGTGAATCTTGGATGTCTTGGGGGTCCACGGCTGGCGATGTTGACGGGGCCGACATGATGAGTGAGTAGTAAATGAAGGTGACGAGAAGGAAGAAGATGGAGAGGGTATAGCTGACAACGCAGATCTGAGCAGAATTGGGGGCAGCGGCGGCAACAGCCGCAGGTCAAGTAGAGGAGAGCAGTATCGAGGCGAAGATGGCGGTAAAGATGCTGGTGATATCGGCGACGGTGGGGATGAAGGCACTGGCTAGCGATATGGCAACAGCCTTAGTGGCGGCTTCAGTGTGTGGGAATAGCAGTCGCGAAGGCCAAGTTTGTTGAAGTTGTGGCACTTAAAGGCACAGCAATGTTACAGATAATGAGCAAGTACAGTAACGGAGTACAGGACCTAAAGCCTGTAGTGACAATGACGTCTGTGTGGTCAGGCCAGGTAATAGTCAGGCAGGCAAAAAGAACAGCAGAGGCTGCTGGCCTGTTCTTGGGCTAGATTGGACTTGTCTAGCTAATTGGCTGACTTCTTGACTTCTCTTTGACTGGCTGACTAAATGAAATCTCACAATTTATTGATGACAAGCTATGGCACCAGCACGACAAAACAAAGGTGGTGGCTTCTTTCTGCAGCATTCAAAGCATCGAGATGCCAAAACGCGATTTCTAGATGACTTGACAGGCGAGTAAAAGAAAATCAGGCAGTTCAATAGAGTAGAAACTCAAGACTTGACGAGGCCGCTGGACAGGAACGAACACAATAGCACGATGGAAGCGGGTTTTGCGAGCCTTTTCACTAGCTGATTAGCCGATGGTAGCGAAAACGGACATTGGGGACAAAACTGCTTGCTGTCCCAGCGGGCAAGAAGAGATGGAAATAATGGACGAGAAGCAGAGAAAAATAAATAAATTGATAAGAATAATGATAGTCGCAGTAAGAATGGTAATAGTCACAGCTACCGGGCGGGAATTAAAAAAAAAAGTGATGAATGATGGCAGAATGGGAATTAGATGCTGTACCTAGAACAAAAAAAAAAAAGCCCCCCCCCCCCCGATGAAATTCTCCAGGCTAGTGTCAAGAGAGGCAGGCGGCTGAGGCAGGAGGCCTTTTCTTTTGCTAGTACTAGTTTTGTCAGCATTAGTGATGTATTCTTGAAGTTATCCGTAAGTTCCAGGTGTCTTCAAAACATGGTGTTATATAAGCTTCAGCCAGTAGAGACGTCAATGAATTGTAGTACTAATACATGTTATTGATATCAGTTAGCTTTGAAGAAGTCAAATACAGGCCTATCTATGTTCTATAGCAGCATCTTATGGGTAATTTATCATTTTCTGCCCATTTTTGTGGGTGTGTACATATGACGAGTATATGGAGTCCACCTCTTTTCAATGGGGCATCTCGTAAGCCATGAAGACATACCATACCAAAATATGAGTGCACAAGACAACGACATATGGGGCATATAACACGCTACTACCATGTGCGGGCTAGGAAAGCGAAGTATGCTCAGCAAGTATGCTTGGCTATCTAGGAAATAACATGTTCGACGGTTAAAGCTGCCCGTATCTATACAGAAGCGTTGGCATCACATTAGACACCGATAGGTTGTGCTGTTAATACAAGTAGGCTTCTCATTATCACACCCAACTTACTAGCGCATGTGCACATACAAGCCAAACTGATATTGCTTCTTCCAGGCTCGGCAAAAGGGGGGGGGGGCGTGTAATTTATATGGAGAGGGCATTTAGACGCTTTCGGCTACCTACATAGTACTGTAGTACTGCACATATATGTCTGTATATGGTATTTATGCCAGCAGTCTGCTATGTCCCGCTATACTAGGACAGCTGAAATGCTATAGCACTACATATTTTCGTCCAACTGCCTGTTCAGAGTCGCCTTTAGGCTTAAATGCAGTTGGTAGTACATATACAGCCAAAACATGCCTTCCCGCACATACATATACTTCCCGATAAGACTCGACCTTGGGCATATAGAACGCTACGCTTTGTAATGGATTAGGATAAACAAGTACACATAGGTTGAAAATAAAAATAAAACCGACATGGACTCTCTTTTGACTGGTCGCCTCATATAGACGACCGACAGGACCAACACATCGCGCAGATACACCTACAGATCTAAGATGCATATTTCATGTACGTACACGCATGCACTTCAAAGATATGCAGAGTCGTAGTTGCAGTCGTAGTTACAGTTGCAATTGCAGCTGCAGATGCAGTGGTGTGCTCTGGGCCTGGACTTGAGGCTAATAACCTCGCTTAGTTACTCGTGATGGGTCCGTCTACTTCTACCAACGAGTCGTATGCTCTAAGAGAAAGTCTCATTGTGAGTTGTTCCTGTGTATTATAGCCTAGTACTCTTTGAGATTATTTTATTTCCCTTGTATTGTCAGATATGCGGTAGCAGGTGGATAGTCCTGTGTGCCTTCTTTACTGCTCGTATTTAACTATGAAGCCTATCATGTTGAAAAATTATCGGCAAACTGGCTATACGCCATTTTCAAGAACAAAAGGCTAGAGTATGGCAAAAAATTACAATTCCGAGGGAGGTACCGGCTTATGCTAATCTTGTTTCTGTTTCTTAGGACTCCACTTATTGCTTGGAGATAGTAGATATCAGACTGTAGTGAGATCCTAGAGACCGTCTACTAAGCAAACCATGTCCCTACAACTGTAGTATTTAGCTAAGCTGCTGTGTCCATGTTGAGGAACTTCGGGAACAACGGGCTCTAGTGGTTACAGTGCTAGCCTCGTTCGTCCCGTTCGATCATTAATTCGACAATTAGTATGTATCAAGACTATTGGAGCCGACGGCGTAGATATTAAGACCGCAGTAGGCTCCAGACGTTTCTCCTACCATTGTTTGAGAAGTGCTGTCGCAATAGTCTGAACCCACTATCCAGGTTTGGAACCTGACGTTCTCTGCAGGTGGTCTAATACTATCAAGCACTGACTATACAACTTGCTACATGGTAGCTGCTACGCTATAGCAAACCCAGGGCGCCGATATCATATAAATGGGTACGATATGAATATACATACGTGGTCAGGTGTTAACAAGGTACGTACGTACCTTATGTATGTAGCGGGAGCTGACTGCTCAGCAATGGCGTAGCACTTGCTACGTCAGTCACATTACCAAAATAACACGAGCAGACACACTTACATATTTATATGGATACTGTTGTTTTCTGTAAACGCGGCCTTCCGCATGCAAGGCCAGTCAAACTTGTAACCAGACGAAGCTATAGCCACGCCATTCTATCGCCTTTCTTTCCGCATAGCCTTTATGACAACAACTTCCCTTTTTCTATCCATTTTTTTTGCTCTCCTTTACTACCCTCAAAGACGACGCTGACCGGGTCTAGGCCGGTCTTCTCGCCGAGCCTGCCGTGCAAAGAAATGTCCCAAGACAAGTAACCAGGCTTCTCTTCCTGACTTATCATTTTCTTGCCATATTTATCAAAGCAAACTCCACCTGCCTTTGTCTACTTCTAGACTGCTGCAACAAATCATTGTCATCTAATACAACCTTTTATACGTATTTTGTATATGCCCGGTCAGTGTCTGTACTGTCAGCGGACCCGAGCCGGCCAGCACGTCTGTATATCAAAATAAACTGAATACGAGGCCCTGGGAGCTACCACTAACTAGACAGTCACTTATTATGTTCTCTGTGATGAGGTGGCTTATACACCATTTCCTGACTACAAACATGGCTGCAGGCTGTATTAATTATTCCCCCCTCCTTGGAGCAGTCCACACTGGAATTACATTCCACATACCACAGTCATGAATTTCCTGTCAGCTGGTCTATTTCTAGATCTAGATCTTCATCCAGCTCCCAATACACGCTCCTTCCCGCGACTTATGAAGCCCTTACAAGTGCCAGGAGGATGTGTCTCTTTGTCGTGTTACCCATTCTGCTATGTATTACGCCACTTAACCTTTGTAGGCCGCCTAGATTTGGTGAATCATGACACTTATCTGTCTTCTCTTTCCCCTCTCTTCTCTCTTTTCTTGCTTACATCTCCCGAAGCTTCCTTCATCAAGTCAATCACTTGCCCACTAAATACGGACCAAAAGCTTCAGCTTCCTCCGCATAGTTACTAAGTCTCCCCTCACCTCAGTCTCATCCTACGAGAAAAAGATGCCAACTAGTAGCCGCAGGTCGAACGAATAGATGTGCATGAAATGCCGAGTGCTATCACGCATATGCATATGGCGTCCAGATGTGTGTACTGGTACATAGCCAAGTACACTGTATACTATGTATACTATGTATAGCGCGGTTTCTAGATCAAGTCAGTCAGTTGTAGATCAATGCCAGGAATGCATAAAGGATATCGAAGTATCACTATAACTAAGGTAGTGCGTTGTAGGAGCACTACTGTGTACATGCGTACTCAATCATACGATTACATGCAGAAGAGCACCAGCGTCCATGGCCTACGGCGCATCCTTTCCATGCCCCTCTATTCGGGAATTAGAAGGGGTGTATGCATTCAGTCTATGTCAGGTTGCAGGTACTACCAACTCACTCATAGCCAACGTCTTTACTATACGAAGGTTAGAACACGATGGGCTACTCTCGTTCAGCATGACACAGGCCACAGATCCGACTTGCGCATTTAGGTAGATATCGCCAGGCAAGCATCATAGTTGTCGATTCTGTTCGCTTCTAGGTAGGGGATCAAGCTCGGCATGCAGTGCCATCATCTCGTCGACCCGTAGTTGAGTAACACACACCAACAATTTTCAAGTAAGAGCGAGGCTACTACCTCCATAACAACATTTACTAGCACTGCAACGCTACTGTTTCTACTACATCTCTTCCAGCTGACGCTGTAATCAATATGGAGTTGAACTTTCTGTTTACTAAACCAAAATACGACCACAGGCAGACCGCGGAGCCAACGGCTCTACGCGCTTTTCCATACAAATATACGCCCCTCCCGTGCAGCGCCCACCCCGGCCGCGCACATCACCGGGCTTGAATGTAGTAGCGACTATCTCTGAAGGTATCTATCTGCCACAACTGCAGTGTCCATAGCAGCATCACTAAACGGTAGTCTACGCTGAACCCCTCCTTCGTTCCCCTCTTCAAATTTAGCGGACAATATTATCTATAGTAGTTTTTAAGTATCCATCAGCGGAATCCTTCTTCTCTGTAGCAGTTTTTTCTTCTCTTTTCTGCTTTAGTGGATAACCTGTTATTATTACTACATAATGATGAAGTGGACATATAGTTGTTGATTAGCAGATAGCTACAAGGACATGCTTGTAGAGGGGGACATTTCCACCACACAGACACCGGATACAGGGAACAGGGCTCAAAAATGCAGCTTAATACCGCCATCGACTTGATGGCTGGACAGGCACAAAGAAGTAAAGCTCATAGTCTAAGACAAGGTCGTTGTTGTTGAGTCTACTGATATGGGTATACTCGACAGAGTCATGTCTAGTAAAGAATACCAAGTAAAGGATACCAGCTTGTCAGCCTGTGTATGCGTTTATCTAACGCCTACCTACATTTTTAACATAATCAGACGATAGCAGCTTGTCAATCTTTCTATTGCTTGTATGAAAGCAAAAACCGCCTCCGATCAAATACCATCATCTAAGCTGTTCCAAGGCACCTATTTCCCTTCCTGTTTATTCTTCTTCGGTAAGTGAAAAGTATTCTTTTTGCCATTGCTCCTTAGCCTAAATCCCATTCGGCAATATCAAAGCAGGATGCAGATATTCAGAGGCAGCGTAAAGTATGCCAGAAGGTTTGAAGGGGCGTGCCTATGGGGCGGGGGTGGGGGGCTCATTATCACCCAACCTCATCAAAGCCCAAGAATCAAAGAATTAAGAATCATTCAAGTCAAAACAAGCCCGAACCTTGTTCCCTGTCCATGGTCATTGAACTAGTAGCTGTTGTCATAAATTCGTATGGAAAATATTGGCTTAGTTGCATCCAGCCACTCCTCAATCACTGAACAAAAGCTGCTAGTCCTTCTGAACCCTTCTGTTCTATACTTTCTGTTGCCCTTTAGTGCATATACGTTTCTGATGGAGTCATGTTCGTTTATAATTATATCCATAATCGGCTATATTGGAAATGTGCCTCTTCAATAAAGCTATACCGGTGAGTATTGAGATTTGTACCATATGTATCTAATGAATCGAAGAGATTTGATGTACGTATAATTTCTGGTCAGTTGCGCATTGGCCAATTCAGTTTCTATATTGAGCGACGATATCTCAACAGAGGCCCGGCCTTACCGAGCATGAGACTGCCTTCCAATGTGGCAATATAGTGCTTGTCTCTGGTCCTCCTTCAGCAGAGCTTGCAACACAGTTCTTCCAGTGTTCCATTCAGCGATATCACTGGAAACCTGAGATCAACTCAAATATATCTAAAGTTCATGCGCTTAGGATCGCCAATGTGAGTCTGCGAAAGAAGAGCAAGAATTTTTATACCCCTCTCAAATCGCCAACAAGCCATTTCTTCAGTTCTGATACGTCACAGGAAGAGTTCCAACTGTGTATACTTGTGTTCGTTAGTCTTGAATTTTGACCTTCCGGCTAGCCAATTGTTTGTCTCGGCAAGATAACAGATCTCTAAACTCACGCCCTACTAACAGCAGACATAAGAAGAAGTCTTCCTGTAGTAGCCACAGCCTCTATAAACCAACACCCTGCCATTGGTCCCACTCATGTACATATATAATATAGGTTTATCAGTACCAACACACTACAGAAACATGTATCCTCTTGGCAGCTTCGGCATGTATCTAACGGTACTATCAATACTACCATGTCCTTCGTTTAGCCTGCTATGTCTTCTATCCCCACCAAATCTAGAACAAGACGAGGGCCACTTTCACTTTCTAGAATATCTAGTGTGCATGGCTAAATCCGGGCGCAGATATAGCAAAGGACTAATATAATCGGCTTGCCAAGCATTCGTGGCGGCGGGCCATCGGAAACTCTCTCCGGGTTCACGATGCTGGGATCAAGTACTAACAAGCTCATGCTACCGTGATATTCTAAAGAAGGGGGAAAACAATAAATATACACTCGAGTAAGGTAGTATTTTTGTTAAGATCGGACGGGAATAAAAAAATTTTCAAAAAAGAGGAAAATACAGATGTCAGGCTATCAGGTCCGCAGTTTGCTACCGTCACACCTACTTGTCCTCTAATCCTGTCCTCTTGATCTCTCGATCTTCTATCTTCTCTGTCTCTTATCCCGCCTATCTCCTCTGCTACTATCACATCTCTTGGTGTGTTAATGGGCTGTGGTCGACGATGCAAATCCAAGATAAGATGGAATCTATCTTTTAGTTTCTAGTTCCCCGTTACCTCTCGAGTCCATTTTAATACAAGCACCAAGTCCATTGTCACAGTATCCATATCTGTTATCTTGCCATAATGCTAAGAGCATCACCGTTTCTCAACGGTATATAGGTTACTAATGCTACCATATTGTTAGCCAATCTCAATTTCATAAACTGTTGACTACGTAATGCATTAACACCTTTCTCCCAATTCGATATGTCGACTTGTTACGATTATTTGAACAGATAGTCATGTGAGAATCGAGTTCCATTTCAGATAAAAAGTACTCTAGCGAGTTCAATAGTGCTGAATCCTCAAGACATATCAATATAACAAATCTGTACATGCGACATGATTTCAAGCTATAGACTCATTGACGGATCCTTTACTACTCAACATAAGACACCATGTTCCATCGCCTATGTCACAAGCTCGTTTTCATTGAAACCAAGATACTTGACTTACCTCGGCAAATTACCTATAACATCACCTATACACGCACCCTCTTAGCTATGGGAAAGGTATTTTAAGAGTGTACTGTTACCTATATATCAACTACGCAAATGTACTCCCAACACTTATCACAAAGTTTGCTCTTATTTTCTATGTCGGTACCATATATCTTTGTCCCATTAGCTCATGTCACACAGTAGCCGATGTAATCTTAAGCACGTTCTACATAAAACTAATTTCCTAACAATCTAGTAGCTTTCCGGTGTTACATCTAAGCTTCAATTCTGTTACATTTTTCCTCTCTTCCTTTCCTTTGCTATACTGAACCTGAAAGCGCTAATAATATCTAGTAACCGACCGCTACGTTATGTTTGAAAATAGTGACAAGCATAAATCCTTACTTTATAATATATATATATATATATATATATATGTTGATGTTTACTAGTTGTCGTCAAACTCCACAACTTTGCAACTTTGCGAGTCACTTGTTCATTTTGTGGTCCCACGTACAGTCGAGATTTGCTCCTTATCCATACACTTCAGTTTAGGGAATTTACGCGTATCACGTTCCATTAGGTATGCATCATCATCTTTACGTTAGGTATCATAATCCTGTATTTTACACTGTCTCTACGTAGTATTAAATTGTATTTCAAAGTATTTTGCTTTTCATTATCAATAAAGCTCATTTTATACTGGATAATTTGAGATTTATGTTTTCTTATGCTCTAAGCACAAGACTTGATGTCTCCCAGTCAAGCGGCATCAGAGACCAACAGCTTGGTCTTTCCATCGTAGCTAACATATATATTCTCAACTCTGTAACTCGAACTGAAAGAAAAAAGCATTCAAGCAACAGAAGGGACCACTTGGTTTGATACTTGTAGATACGCTAGCTATAATAAAATATTGCAGTATCGTGTAAATTCTTTGAGTGCCATGTCACGTCAGATACCATAGCTTACCTATGGTGTATAACAATTGTGGGACCAATAAAGTCATGATATTGAGCCACCCCTCTGCCAATCAACTAACGGCCTAACTTCAATCATAACTATGCTCCTGTATGATGATCCTGTACTACCGCTCTACTTATTTGTAATATATTGTAACTAACTTTCAAACTTACAATCGTAAATTAGATCTTGTTATAGCTAGTTTTCAACTTCTACAAGCCAAATAGGTCTTCAATCGCACGCCCACAGCTAAGTGATTGTAGACGCATCTTGAACATGAGCCGCTTTAACTATCCGGCAAGTTGTCACTGCTGCTCAACATGCCTAGTCATGATTGTCCCCTACAGGCTTTGTAGTTGCATGTGCGCAGTTAATACTACTGAATGGCAGGCAGCTAATTAGTTAAGCATAAGCTTTAGAATATCAGCGTGTTACCAAGCAGTTATGAAGAATGTTGTTAGTCTATCATCAACATCATATAGTTGCTTCATTCGTCACGCTTCAACCATATCATTCAAGCACCTTCTTCATTGACATGAATAGACTGCACTTCACGATGACTAGTTTATACAACTTTGCCATGGATGACTCAAATCTTGTTACAACGCTTGAAGTTGTTCTCCATTTGTACTATAGTATACCACTATATCTTGAGCCTTCGATGCATATTAGTTGTCAATCATCTCCATTTCATTAGCTATGCTACTCATGTCTGTTTTGTACGAACCTATCATGATCAGCTTGATTATCGTTTCATGTTTTCATTACTATACTGCATGCTTTTGTTTTGCACCTTTGCGGATGATATAACTAATTTAATGGGATTACATTAGGGTATAGAGTATACGATATATACCAGGGTTAGTATGATCATCCACGGTACACTTGATATCCGTCCCCTACTATGTAGCCACCATAGAATAGTACTTTCGCAACATGATCACTTCCTAAAGATCAAATATCTCTTCGCCCTTTCACCAATAGTTGTCGATAATTGAAGTCTCCATAACTTAGAAACTGATGATCAAAACGAAGCTCAAACAAAGATACCAATAGCATGCTATATGGACAAGCAAAGGAATACAGATGAAAGTTAATTGTAGTAACCTGTATTTCTCCTAGCGTTTATTGATATAAAGGGTGCAATGCGAAGATCGTCGGTCTTCATGTTTCAAATTCGGGTTAATAGGAGCAATAAGACCCAACGCTACCGAATAAGAACTATGACACTGACATCTCAGAACAGGTATATCGACTCTAATTGTAATATCTACTAATTTTCGATTGGCTTTCAGTCTTTAACTTCATCTCAAATGTTTAAAGGCACAGGAATTAGTATAAAGGGCGATAAGGCTACACATGTATGAGGTTGATACCTAGTGTATTATTCTATTCCTTGTTCGTGTGTTTAAGTGTTTTTCATTCTATCGAATATTCTAGCGCGACAAGAGCAGAAGCTACTAAAAAAGATAAGCGGCACGGAGTATGGATACTACATTACTCAAACACGCTATCTGGAAGGCACAAAGCAAGTCACCGAAGACATGTAACCGCGGCTGTACCCATAAGTCACGGCGGGTATATACATATAGAACAAACCAGAAGACTTTGTGGCGGCAATTCGCTAGCTTGTTCTTAGTGCCGTCAAGGAGAAGAGGGAGGGACCATAATATAGTTGTTTCAAATATCAGGGGTACAGTATAGCCAAATTAACCAAACTCTGATGATAAGCTAGCAGCTGTTACGAAGCGATGATGGAAAGCATAATTGTCAATTGTTACTAATGACATAGTCAGGAGGCTTGGTCAGGTTTCAAGCTAAGAGAAGAGGAGAGAATGACAGAATGAAGGAAGGAGAAAAAAAAAACATGGCCTCACGGAACGGCAGTAACAAGAAGGGCAACAATACAGTATCACCGGCTTAGAATAGTCAATCTTGAAGTGCTAAGATGGGTAGTGGGTGAAAATGGCACCTTGTAACTTTTTTTTTTTGCACAAGGCAGAGCATTGAAAATTCGTATACGAAGAGATGAACGGGATATGCAGTAAGATGTGCAAATTGCCACAGTTACGGAACATTATTAGTAGATAGGGCGTTGTTGTTCTTGCAGTCCATAATATTCACTGATAACTAGTATGTAGCTGATAGACCGCTGCTATCAGCAATTGTCTGTACAAAGGGGCCGATCTGCACGATGTGCTATGGTTTTGACCGCCTCGCTTATGCGTATGAACGGTTATCGAAGTATAATTGACTGAAGAAGTACTCGGGTAAAGAAAGTTCAGCCATAAATAGATAAAGACCTCGTAACTATGTAGGTACTTGTGTGTTATTGATGAGCGACCCAATTGCTGCCCCCCCCCCCTTCTAGACGCCAATAACGTAGCAACAACTAGAGAGAAAAATAAGAAAACAAAAAAAAAAGCTAGCGGCTATGTTGGCGTTGTATATAGTTCTAGCTCAAAACTCTATTGTCACTATGTAATAATAGTACGTGTTTATTCACTTGTAACAATGAGCATGCTAGATTCTTGCGTCATAACGAGTACAAGGTATGATGAAAAGTTAGGAAGAAAAAGAAGAAGGGAATACAGAAAGAAGCTAGTACTAGACTGTATAGCTTGTATGATATAAGATGCATCTCCTCCTCCTTTCTTCTTTTCGGCATCTTTCTGGGGTCTTGATGGTAGCTAATATGGGAAAGCTGAAGACTGTGCATTTTGACAGGAGGCTTAGAGAGGGTGAAGGCGTGGCTGAGACTCGTCCTTTTAAAATTATAAAAGCAATATAGCTAGCTACCAGGCTTGGATTGAAAGTGCTACCCAAAAGAAGGTTGAACTGAGAGGCTTAGCCTAGTAATAAAGATAAAACAAAGCCTAATTGTGAGCCCCCAGGATGATATGGAAATAATTTTTTTTTTTAAAAAAAAGGAACAACAAAGGACAAGATGCATCAATAAGTTTGGGACAGAGAAACAAGTGCAATCATAGGCCTCTTTTGCTCATTTGGTTACTGCGTGTTGTTCGAACGGGGACTTCATATCGCAAGCCGTCCTGTTGTTTAGACGACCGGGTCTTGGCTTCCAACCAGCGATAATACTATTCCTGATATACCGTGGTAAGTGCAGATTTCTGGTAGTGGTAGTATATCGGCTTGACGAGCAAAGGGGATACGCTTACAGTGACATCGGCACGCCGATATGAGTTGCTTCTATTCTCGTCTTCGCGTAGTGCCAACTACAAACGACCACTTATTGAGCCAACGCTTGGGCGAGTATGTGGCTCGGATCCTTATCCAGTAAATATACAGAGAGGAAAGGTTAAGTACATGTAAATATTTGACAGATTTTGTTTTCTGCCGACCGTCTTGCTTTCTCGCAACAATGAGCTTAGTTGAGGGTCTGAGTGCCTTATAAGGGTCTTTCTTGTATGCAGGGTCTCAAAATGGATTGGCGAAATGTTTACAGACAACTCGAGATGATTTTGCCGCAGACTCTGGTTAAACATCGATGCCAAGTTCAGGGACGCCAATGAAAATTTAGACAAAGAAGACACAAGAAACTACAAAAAGGAAAGCTGCTACAAGTCAGGGGCTTCTTCCACAGGGCAAGGAAAGCTAGCTAATTAAGGGCTAGGTCTAGGAACCCGTCAACAGATATCGCTGTAGCTCACTCTAGAGACACTCTTTACCATGAGCTTCAGTATATCTAGTTTATTTGTCCTATTGGAAGCCTGCGAGAACAGTGGCTCGTGCCTAAATATGCCCTGGGTGGCACCTCCGCTGAAAGGGCGTGTGCTCGCTCGCACGTAGTAATCACGACCGGCTGGCTGGCCATCTACGACCGGTAGCGAGAGACTAACTACCAAAACACAGCGAGTGGACAGACATATTATCTGGCGCTTGATTACTATGGTGGGCGGAGTCTGCTGCTGTCATGGAATGCGATGTTCTTTTTTTAAACCTGCAGTAGCGCTCCATGCTTATCAGTAGCGCGACATCCACAAAAAGGGAATGGGCACTATTGCGATCTGGTGACTCTGAGTTGGAGACGGTGGGTTGGACTAGCTTTTGGCTGTAGTGCCACCTAGACGGCAGGCAGCTTTGATCGCTTTCCCCAGTAGCTGTTTATTCGACGTGTTTGTTTTGTCTCTATGGGGGTACACGAGTATCGATGTGATCTTGGCGAGGGGTATAGTTCTGTATTAGTGTATGGTCACAATTATCACGGACCAACGACATGACCGAGTCGAGCTTGTGCAAAACGAGATGACAAAGTTTCTATTTCTTCTTTTTATTTATCTAGAAGAGCGAGCCTAGATTATTGGCATGGTGAATGCTAGCTTGTAATGTCGTAGCGATAATCGCTTCTCTAAAATGGCCATATCTTGAAGTTTGTTAACCAGAGCGTGCTGACTTTGAACCTCCCTTACATTCTCGACTCTGGTAAACCAGCTTATAGTTGCAGTTGCATTTAGCATACGCTTGGATCCATAAAATTGTCTTCGTGATCGAGTCCCAGCCAATGCCTTGCGCGAGACTGCGAGCTAAAGCCTGCGAGCTAAAGCCTGCGAACTAAAGCCTGCGAACTAAAGCCTGCGAGCTGCTGCTGGAGAGATGGATGGATTGATGGATTGGTTTTCTTCAGTTCCTGCATCATTCCATAGCCAGGCGCACTGCACTTGTAGGCCAGCCTGCAGACAGGCTGCAGATAATAAAACAAGTCTAAAAGATGCACAGTAGTGTTGTCTTTCTTGGCAATTCACCTGCAGTTGGCTTGCTTCTGCATTACATAGTCTCGCCAATAAGTCGCCCCCGTCACAGATCATCGCTTCACATTGTGTTTCAGCAACTAGATAGAGATATAAGAAAGTAATGGAAGAAATGAGGGTGCCTGACTCGTTATAGTTAGTTCTAAGTGCGGTTGTTGTATATATTATCAGCGCAAGGCTGCCCAGCAACGACTAGAAGTAGTTAGTATTATTAGCAGGAATAAAAGAAGCTATCTTTCATTAGCAGGCGAGATAGTTGTCAGTAGACTTGATCGGTCGTCTGGTTATCGAGACGATACCTGTACCGACGATGCCAAGCAAGAACGTTGAACAGCCTGCTAATGTTTCCGGGCGAATATAATAGAAAAAAAAAAAAAAAGAAAAGAGCTAGCCAAGCCAAGGCACAAACCTGCGGATCGAGGCTTTGCGTGTGGCGTAGTACTAGTTTCGTTCCCTAACTAAATCAATCACCAGTCCCTGCCGCTGGACTGGAACTAGATCAGCAACAAAAAATAGAGGAAAACAAAGGAAAAAAGGTCTCGAATGTAGTCGTCTCATCTTTTTCTTTATTTCGGGCAAGTGCCTGACAGATACTGTTTCGCACTTTCTACTTTAGTCTTCTCCTGCTACTAGATTCCAAAACCCTCGCAGCTCCAAACCTTGATTTTACTTCTGGAACTCGTAAATACTCCGCCATTTACGCTCCTTTCTAGCGGCGCTCGACTGCCTACGTTCTTTGTATTTGACTTGGTTCGTTTTATTTTCACTATTGAATTTCTTCTTTTTTGTTCTTCTTCTTCTTCTTCTTCTTCTTCCTCCAACCACAGACCACTATCGTCGGTTGCTTGTCGTCTCTATTCTTGTGCTTCATCTCTCTAGTAGCTACTTACTTGGCAACCAGCCGCGTATCCATTCATCTCTCGCTCATTTCCACTCCTTGCATTCTCTTACCGTCCACCTCGCTTGCTCGACCACAATCCAGGTTTCAATTCATTTCTGCCTTCTTATTAGCATCCTTTTCTTTTCTTCATTCTCTCTTTCCTGATTTCTTCGTACTTGTTTGCCCGGAGACTTTCTCTACGCCCGACCCTTATCGACGGCTCTGTTTCTGTCATTGAGAAAACTTCTCCATCGCTACAATACGCCCGTTAGCGCTTTTCCTTTAAGCCAGCAAGCATCACCGACTCTTTTTCCCCTCTGCCTTACATCATCCCAATCCAATCTCACAGTTGCCTAGTTAGTCCTCGTTTTCAGCTGCACTATCACCTTGACGAATCACACTAGTCATTCTTCATCATCCACTTTGCCCTTCTCGCCTCATTGACGAGCGCGAGATAGCTGTGGGCACTGACGGTCTTACCACCACACCCTCGGTTACCCTTGACCAAAGGCAACCATTCGCGACTACGAATCCCTCGACTCCGGACGGAGTCGAGCTTCATCTTTCGCCGTGGAGACCCGACTAGAAACCCGCCGAGAGCAGCTCGGTGGCGACGACTTCCACCAGTACGGTCACTCTTCGAATCAGCCAAACAGCCCGGCCCAGAGCACCTCTAGCACAACCTATCCGTCATTTTCCAAGAACGAAAACCCATTCGCCTCAAAACGCAACTCTATCTCTGCTCCTTTTCCAGACATGAACGCCAACGACGAGGCTCAAGCGGCCACGCGTGGTACCAACACCCGCGGCATGCAGTCGCGACCCAAGGTCATCAGCATGCAGTTTGCGTCATCGTGGTGGCCGCGCTTCTTCTTCGGTGTCTGTATCCTCCAGGCCATCCTGTGCCTGGGTTTCGAGTCCTACATCTACTATCGCTTCCAAGATAGTATCAGCGACAACCCAGGTGCCAACCAAGCCGCAGTCGTGCAGAAGAAGACCATTCCAACTTTTCTCGCCCTGTTCATTTTCGGTTTCCTCTACGAGCTGGTTCTAGTTTGGGATGCCCTCCGCCTTAAGAACACCATTCAAATCATTGGCATCTGCTTCGCCAATCTTGCCATGATGGTGTACACCTCCATCCAGGTCGACCAGATTCACGACTCTCTTAGGGTAATGTCTGGTGTGCTCAATCCCACCCAGTTTGATATCTACAGCAATGGAACATCCAACGTCACTTTCCCAAACGTGCTCAAAAACGGCTTGAGCGCGTCGCACTACTGGCCCGAAATCTCCGGCTTCTTGATTGCTATTCCTTGCGTTTGCGCCATCGTCACCGTCTGCATGGTCTTCTCAGCCTGGAGACTGTACCAGGAGTTTGCATGGGATATTCTGAAGTACATAGGCGCCGACTATCGTATGAAGAAGCGCTTTCTGCACTACCAGGTAAGAGCGACTAACATGATCACGACCCTATATCACGTTGACTCAAGTTTTGCTAATCCTCTGCTTTTCAGATTTACATTGCGCTTCTGAAGTTTGATTTCTTCTTCTTCCTGGGCTTCATGATTCAGTTCCTAGTTATTGTTACCAACCACGGCGATCCCGAGTTCGGCTTGACTGTCGCAGTCATCCCGATCACCGTCATCATTCTTCTGGGCGCTGCTTTCGCCAGCCGTCGTGAGATCAAGCCGTTGATGGTTATTATCATGGTGTTCTATCTCGGCGCATTAAGCTACTTTATTTTCAAGCTTGTTCGTATTTACCAACGCAAGTTTCGTACCGTCTACTATCCCGTCAAGAAGTCACTGACTGCCTTTGCTGTCATTACTATTGGTCTCATTTTGGTTACCATTACAAACGCCATCATCTGCATGAACAACTTCAACAAGGGTCTAAAGCCCCATCTCCAGGCCCCCAAATCAGACCCAGAAAAGGCCGACAACAACTCTATCAGCATGGTGGACGTCAAGCCTAGCCCGGCTTCTCGTATGACGATCGACTAAGAAAAAGGGTTTCTTTTCTTGACGAAGCATCATTTCCTTTTTCTTATTTATTCTCTCTCATGTCTACGAACAAAACACAAAACCCATATCAACTAAAACATCCCGATCTATCCACACATACTTTACTTTACTATCTGATAATCTTGCTTACTTCATGCTGGGGTTTTCATGAACTAGAGCTTCACGGTATACACTACAAGGTCTTTCGGCATCTTCATCATTCACTTGAAACGTTTTCCTACTTCACCTTGCTATGCTATATTTCCTTTCGTTTTCTTTTTTTCTCATCTTGACTTACTGAACCGTATTTCTATGATGCTGTTTTTTTTTTCCTTTTTCTTTGCTGTTTCCAACTCTCTATCCTCCAATATGGATTTACAATGCCCTCGTTTTATTTTTGCGCTTTCTATATCATTTTGATTTGTCCTCGGCGCATTATGCAGCAGATGCTTTTATACCCAAATCTACTACGTGTTAATCTTTTCTCTATACTCTCTGTCCGATGCTCCCTATTTCTTTGTGTACTTGCTGACTTCGTTGTGACATGCCGTACTCTCCCCCACTGTAGAACCTGATTGTCTATGTAGTTGTAGTTTTGTATGCCCTGTCGTCTCTTGCGTCTGTTTCCAACGCGAATCATTTTCTTGGTCTTTCACCAGAATTCCTTTGTCTTTCGTCGTAGTGCGTTTATACTAATGTCTAAGGTTAGTGTGGTCCTATTGAGATATCTTCCGTTAGCTGGAAATGTATCGTTTTTTAAATGTACACCAAATGAAACACGACCTCGTGGCGTGTTATAACTTACATTCATCTTTTATTTAGTCATTAATATGTAAGCATTAAACAGAGTGATACGAGTAGTTCCATAGGTCGTGGCCAATTATATTATCGTTCAGAGGATCAAGCTCGTAGTAGCGATAGATAACTTCACGATGCTAAAATATATATATAACAAATAGAAGCTAACCCCCCCCCCCCCAA